>OVAX01004752.1:0-11675 GCA_900406405.1 Lepidium africanum | reverse complement strand
ACGTGTAATCCTTCCTTCCACTTCCGGAGCTGCAGCCATTGTGCTTTCCATGATCACATCAGAAAAGCATTCGGATTGACATCTTGGGATTCGAGAACTTGACTATGGGAGAAGATGAAACTGTTGTGGAATTCAGTAGTAAGCTGTCATCTCTAGCACACGAAGCTTTAATCTTGGGAAAAACTTACAAGGACAAGAAGCTGGTCAAATTTTTATAAAGATGTCTTCCAACAAAATTCCATGGTCATCGATTAGCTCTCGAGGTGTCTTAGAACTCTCACATAATGAGATATAATCAGGTTGTGGGTATGATGCAAGCTTATGAGCTTCAGATCACGCCGAAAGAAGGGACAACCAAAGGTAAGAGTATTGCTCTTGTATATGAAAAAGCATCTAATGGAAATGAATCAGTTGAAAATCTGGAAGAGAAAGTGGGGTTAATTGTGAAAAAATTCCTTTGAAAAGCAAAAAGAGGACAAAGGAAGGAATACCAGGCTTCTGCAAAACCATCAGCTGATAAAGACAACTACAAAACTGACAAGCAATGTCTTGAATGTCAAGGATATGTACACTTTAAATTTGAATGTCCATCAGCCAAGAGGAAGATGATTATTCAATGCTACGAGTGTTAATGATATGGACATACCAAGAACGAATTCTTGTCCAAATTAAGTGGAAAATCAGCCATCGCAACTCTGAGTGATACTGGTAGTGATAGTGATGAGGATGATAACATCCTGAACCGCTTTGTAGCTCATCTTGGCATTGTGGAAATGAATGACAATAGGAAAGAAGTTGAAAACGCCGACCTTATCCCTGAAAGTAAGAAGGTTGATGAGAATTAGATTAAAATTGAACACCAAGATGCTGATGCAGACGAGTCAGAATCCGATAACGAACTTGATATGACTCATGAAGGTCAGGTTGGCATATTGGTGACTTCTTTGGTTGAAACTCGAGAAAAAAACAAACGTTTGATGGCAGAAAAACAGGTCACTGTTGATAAGATGAGAATGAACTCATGGACGTCAAAGCTAAGAATGTTGATCTCGAAAGCAGATTGTTTGAATAGATGAAGCAGATCAAGATATTGTTCAAATGAACAAAAGATTTAGATTATCTGTTGACTGTAGAAAGGACAAAGAATTGGTTTGGGTTATAAAGGGAAGGAATCCACAGAAATGAAGTTTGCGAAAGCTACAGGTTCATCAGAGACTATAAAACAATTCAAACATTTAAAGCAAAAGGAGAAAAACAACATCAACAACAACGAGCTGGTCTAGGGTGAAGACTGAGAAGACTCAGTATTATAGATCAAATTGGGGTCATCAAGTTGAGTGTTGGTATTATGGAAAAGAAGGGCATATGAGATATCAATGCTACAAGCTTCAATCTATGATTCGGAGAATTTGGAGGCAACAAAAGTTTACCTTCAATGGTAAAAACAGAAACCAGATTTGGGTTAAGAAAATAGATTTGTTTTGCAAAGTAGCATTTTCAGCTGAGATTAGTGATAATGAAAACTCGATGTGCAAGTGGTACTTTGTAGTGGGTTTTCAAGACATATGACAGGAGATCGAGCTTCACTACAAAAGCTTGAGACAATCACAGCTGGAAAAGTGACGTTTGGTGATGGTGCTAAAGGAAAAATTCGTGGTAAAAAGAATACAGGCAGCTCAATAGAGCCTCAACTTAGTCAATGTTTTCCTTATGATTGACTGAAAGCAAATCTAATTAGTATTAGCCAGTTGTGTGGCACAAAATTGGATGTTATATTTACAAGATCTGAATGTCGAGCTATTGATGAGAAAGGTATTGTTCACTTAGAAGGAGTTCGTACAAGAAATGATTGCTATATGTGGGTTCCTGGTTCACAATGCATGGTTGCTAAATCAGAAAGTAAAACTCAGATTTGGCATCAACGTTTAGGTCATATGAATTTTCGGACTATGACAAAGTTATCTAACAAAGAGATCATCAGAGGATTGCCAAAATTTGATCAGCAATTTGTATGTGGTCCTTGTAGCATGAGAAAACAAGTCAAGACTCAACACAAGTCTGTTCCGGATGTTGGGTCCAAGACTCTATTAGAACTTGTTCATATGGATCTAATGGGTCCTATTTAAGTCGAGATCATTGTTGGGAAAAAGTACATTCTTGTTTTGGTGAGAAAAATGATTCTTTTGATAGCATCAAAATTCGAGCACTTCAGCTTAAAAATGAATGTCAAGGCATCAAGTTCATTTGGAGTGATCATGGTGGTGAATTTGATAATATATATTCAAACGTTTTTGTTCATAACAAGGTATTGATCATCAGTTTTTGGCACCACGAACACCACAACAGAATGGTGTTGTTGAGTGCAATAACATAACATTACAGGAAATGACGAGAGCAATGTTGCATGGAAGTAATGCACCTAAACACTTCTAGACAGATGCTGTTAATACTGCATGCTATATCATCAATCGTCTGTACATGTAAAAAGGAACTACAAAGACTTCTTATGAGTTATGGAAGGGTAAATCACTGACAATACATTACTTTCATGTGTTTGGAATCAGTGTGCTACATTCTGAATGATAAGGATCATCTTGGAAAATTTGATTCTCGGAGCGATAAGGTATGTTCCTTGGTTACTCAGGTTCAAGTACAACATACAAAGTATACAATTGTTGTACTTTGAAAGTTCAAGAGACTGTGAACGTAGTCTCTGATGACGCTTCCACGTTTTGGCTGACACATCATCAACTTGATGAGAATGATGAGCCTCAATAGTCAGAATCTAGTTATGCTGTTTGTTCTTCAGATCTGATTGATGTTCCTCTTCAGGTACATCAGAATCACTCCTCCAACAATGTTATAGGTGAGATTCAGGGGGGGGGGAAGAATACTCAAGGAAAGTAGATTGATTTCAAGCAGCTTGCTAGGAATGTAGCTTTTGTGGCTTTCATGGCACATAAGCAAGAAGTTGTTAAATCAATTGAGTATGCTTGTTTTGTGTCTAAGATCGAACCCAAGACATAGAAGGAAGCTCTGCTAGACGAATTCTAGATTGCATCAATACAAAAAGAGCTAGAAAACTTCACTAGACTGTATGTTTGGACTCTTGTTCTACGATCTAAGAATGTTAATGTTGTTGGTACTAAATGGATTTTCAAGAATAAGATTGAAAAAGAAGGAAATGTAGTAAGGAACAGGTCACGGTTGGTGGCCCAAGGTTACTCACAGGCTGAAGGTGTTGACTTGGAGGAAATGTTTGCACCAGTAGCTCGTTTGAAGTCTATCATGTATTTGTTTGGAATGACTTACAAGATGAGGTTTAAACTATATCAGATGGATGTTAAAAGTGCATTTCTGAATGGATTTCTTCAAGATGAAGTGTATGTTGTACAACCAAAGGGGTTTGAAGCTCCAAAACATCCTGATTATATTTACAAGCTCAACAAGGCTTTGTATGGACTGAAACATGCACCGAGGACTTGGTATGATCATCTAGCCATGTTTCTGATTGAGAATTGGTATACACGTGGAAGTGTGGACAAAACATTGTTTACTCTAAACAATGATGATGGATTAATAGTAGTGAAGATCTATGTAGATGACATAGTGTTTGGATCTACTAATCAAAACATGGTGGACAAGTTTGTTAAATTCATGACCAAAGAATTTGAGATGAGTATGAATGGTGAACTCATTTACTTTCTGGGTTTACAAGTAAAACAGACGATTGATGGGATTTTTGTAAATCAAAGCACGTATGCAGAGAATCTGATTCAGAAGTTTGGGATGGAAACTAGCAACACGACAAAAGATTTCTATGGGAATAAATGAAAAGCTGTCCAAAGATGATTTAGGAAAATCTGTAGATGCTATTGCTTACAGAAGCTTGATTGGAGGTTTGTTGTTATTGATAGCCAGTCGACAGGATCTCTGTTACTCAGTAGGAATGTGTGAAAGATTTCGAATAGATCCTAAAGAAAGTTATTTTCAAGCTGCTAAATGTATCTTGAAATATGTCAGCGAAACACAGAACCTTGGGATCTTCTACACGAAGGATACAACGACCAGTTTGACAGGATACTGTGATGCAGATTGGTCTGCATCTTTGGATGACCGAAAAGCACAAGTGGCGGATGTTTCTTCATGAAAAATAATCTAATAGCATGGCTTAGCAAAAAGCAGAATTGTGTTTCCTTGTCAACTGCAGAAGTTGAATACATAGATTTGGGTAGCTGTTGTACCCAACTTCTATGGATGAAACATATGTATGTTGATTACGGTACAGTTTTCTGAACCCTTGCTTATTCATTGTGATAATTAAAATGCCATTAGCATTGCTAAGAATCCTGTGCAACATTCTCGAACTAAGCATATTGATACTCGTCATCATTTGTTCGAGAACTTGTTGAGGAGAAACTGATTACAAATGTGAACAGTGAATATCAACTTGCAAATTTATTTACTAAACCTCTTGCTTTTAATCATTTTGTGGATGTGAATTACAATTAGAATTTGTGAGTACTAAACGATGTTTTGAGCTTTTGGTGAGCTGATTTGAGACATGAGCTTATTTATGAAAAAGAATGACAGACATTTGAAAAGCAGACATATATCAGTTTTGATCGAACAAGTGGAAAATAGCTGCATGTCATGTCGTCACTGTAAGAATATTTCCTGTTATATGTGGCTGATATGTTTTTTGGTTTTGTTATAAATTTCAAGTTCATATTAGAGTTTATGGATTCTAATATAATAGACGACACCGTGATGAATCATTTTCAATTAACGCATTTGAATTGCCTGTATTGATAACCCTCCTCCCTTGCCTAATTAATTACATTGTATAAGTTCTTATACATTAAGTATACATATTATATATGTACGCGTGTATGGTAATTAATAATCATAGTATATATAAAACCATATAGACGTATATATATTTATATGTGAGAAGGTAAATATGAAAAAGAAAGAGACATGAGTTGTGTCTCTTCTATTATTGAGGTAGTTCTCTTATAACAAAAACTTGTGAGACTTACGGTAACCAAAGAGGAAGAGCGAGACACATAAAATAGAAGGCAGTCAATTCCTTGTCCATCGTAGGAATTGTTAAAGGAAGAAAGGATCAAGGGAAGAGAAAATCAGTTAAGAAGTTCTGATCCACATCATTCAAAAGCAATAGATCAAGGTTAATTTTTCTTCTCCAATAAAAAAATGTTTGATTGTTGAATTAACACAAATCTAGAATGTCTTGGGATAGATTTCATAAATAGAAATCATAAAATTGTATTTAGATTTGGTATCTGAGCTATCTAGATTTGTTTAGTTCACATAAATATTTGTGATTGTAATTGATTTTAAAGAGGATTCATGATTTTGTGATTCATTTGATCGCATGAACTAACGTCATGCTTTGTTAATAGTTACCGATGTTGGATCAAACTTAATCTCAATATCATGGATTCATATCAGTTATGAATAAAACTGGTTAAAATTTTTCATTCTGTAATTGATGAAAATTTACGAAAAGATTCGTACATGAAATCGTTAATGTCAAAATGTTTTGATGAAGTAAGTTCATGCATGTAACCGTTTAAATGCATTCATAGAACGTTACCTGATGATTAAGTAACTGTCATTACATGAAGTAACTGCCACAGTTGTTGTTTTTATTGTGCATTGAGCATGTTTTATATATATATATAATATAAAGACATTTATGTTCAGTGACGTGCACAATATTTGAAAGTAAAAATTAAATAACTAACATGTATACAAAAACTAATTAAGTAACTAACATAATATTCTTGTATTTAAGAAATTAGTAGTAGGATCTAAATGTGATAAGACTGAATAGCCCCTGAAAATGAAAGAATTGGATGACCCATCTTCTTTGTCTTGCAATTCCAAAATAGTGAAAATGGTTAGGATTTTTCATCTTTGTAAGTTTGCAATTTGCAACGACAATTCATATCTGGGTTTTAGCAAGTATATTGAAGAATAGTGATTTGCTGATTTCATTGTTCGATATTTCAGTAAAATTAGAATTAGTGATTTTTTTTTTTGAAAATCTTTCATGATTAGATTATAAATCTGGTAGAGACGGATTGGATTTGTAGATTCCATTACGAAATCGAAGCCTTGTACTGGGGTTGTGATTTCTTCAGTGTTTTTTTGGGGATTCTAACTCTTGATGACTTTTCTCTAGCACAACCGTTTCATTTTATTAAATTTTTAACAAGAACCATAGCTAGGGTTGACAGTGTGCTTCAGACATTCATGAAGAACATGATGATGAGTTGACGGAAAATAAGTATCAAAACTGAAAACTAAAAATTTGTCAACAAAATGTGTATTTGCGGTAAATTATGTGGTTGCTGGTAAAATTGCCTGTTGGACGAAAAAATGGTCTCAAAAAATTAATGGAGCAGATTTCCTTTTGCAAATGTAAAAGAATTACGGCCATATTCTCTAACCGATGNGTAAAAGAATTACGGCCATATTCTCTAACCGATGTGTATTCTCGAATCCGGAGGAATCTACCTTACTTCAAGGTGAATTACGTGACGATCGTCTCTATCGTTCTTGTGCTTTCACTCCTCTCACATCAAATTTCTCTCCTCGTTCTCATATTATTTTTGTGCTTGGATCTTCCTTTATCTTTTTCGTCCGTTCGATCAACCACTGGTGATTCTCGGTCCTACATTCTCAGATCATGAAACGCTTGGAGTTTTGGTCTTATTGACAATCGGCGTCGTCTTCTTAACCAATGTTGGATCTCTATTAACATTGGCTATGATGATTGGTTTCAGAATTGTCGTGTGCTACGATATGTGTTCTTATTCGACATTTATACGTGACTAGCAAATGTAGCTTTTGTAGTGTTGGTGTTATAGCTGAAAAAGTAGAAGTAACACTAGTTCGTTGTGATAATGGGAGCTCCGTTCCTGGTTTCGCATCTCGAGTGATGATTGTCCTTCTTAGTGTATTGCTCCCAAAAATATGGTAACCGAAAAAATGCGTGCAACAACAATGTTATATGCCAAAATTAAATGGGCGCAGAAAATGATAAGTTAACTGCATAATTTGTGAGCCAAAACTGATGTGTACCAGAGGGGGGGAATGCGTGAAAATAGGTAAGTTAACTGCTAATTTTCCGACGATGTCATGTGAATGTTTGAGTTATTGAAACGAAATCAAGGAAGGGAGGGGGGGAGGCGTTCTCTAGTGACAGATGGTATTATATATTACAATTAAGCATGCCTACACAAAACAACTTACTTTCTCGAAAATTAGTAGAAGTATAAATGCACAATACACATACTATAGTTTGGAACATGTAATTCAATTACAGAGTACATAACATGTAAAAAGACATTAGATTGGATGCAAACGTTATAGTTGTACAGATGAATCCTCCCAAAGGATAGTACTCCGCAAGATATGACTTGTTTGATTTGAAAATTTTTAGATTAATACGCTTAGATAGTACAAAACATAAGCCCGGTTGAAATGGACATTATACTTTGCAAAAGCCTCCGGAAGAGCGTGTTAGTTTGCAAAAGAAAATGCAGGTACAAAGTACATGACATGTAAAAAAGCATTGGAGTGAGGCCATGTGTTGAGGTGTGGGGTACTTTGCCGCTGGAGTTGGCTGTATCGAGTACACATGGTATGAGGATATAATGTGTTAGTATATGCAAAACATATAAATAGATGCAAAACATATAATAGGTGCAAAACATATGAATAAGTGCAAAATATATAAATAGGTGCAAATATATATTGTTAAATATATGAATAAGTGCAAAATATATAAATAGCTGCAAAATTTTAGGTGCGAGTGATTCATTCCCCACTGCTTCTGATTGTGGAATACCATTACACCCACTGACGTCCAAGAAACTACAAATGTTGTGTTTAATGATGCTTCAACATTTCGTCTTCTGGATTAACCGATTGATGACACTAATGTAGTAAATCAACCGTCTGAGACACCTCAATCCAATGATACAAAATCAGGCATAAATACCCCGGCTCAAGTTCATCAGAATCACTCCTCAACAGATGTTATAGGCGAGATTCAGGGGGGAAGGGTTACCCAGGGTAAACAGATTGATTTAAAACAGTTGGCTGGTAATGTGGCTGCCTTTCAAGCCTTTATGGTTCAGAAGCAGATAGTTGTTGATGTGGTTGAATATAAGTGTTTTGTCTCAAAGATAGAACGAAAGAACTTCAAGGAAGCTCTTCTAGATGAATTTTGGATTGCATCTATGCAAGAAGAACTATTAAACTTTTGTAGGTTAAATGTTTGGGTTCTTGTGTGTCGACCCAAAAATGTGAATGTTGTATGCACAAAGTAGATCTTCAAGAACAAGATATATAAAGATGGAAATATTGTAAGGAACAAGTCGAGACTAGTTGCTCAAGGTTACTCACAAGTAGAAGGTATTGACTTCGAAGATGAGTATGAATGGTGAACTCACTTATTTCCTTGGTCTACAAGTTAAGCAGACGTCTGATGGAATCTTTGTGAATCAAAGCACTTATACAAAAAACTTGATTCAAAAATTTGGTCTAGAAACAAGTAAAGTTGCAAAGACTCCTATGGCAACTGACACTAAGTTGTTTAAAGATGAATCAGAAAAATCTGTTGATGCAACAACTTTCAGAAGTTTAATAGGAGGTCTTCTATACCTGACAGCAAGTCGACCACACATTTGCTTCTCTGTAGGTGTTTGCGCAAGGTTCCAGGTAAATCCCAAAGAAAGCCATTTTCAGACAGCTAAAAGTATTCTGAAGTACGTAAGTGGGACTCAGAATCTGGGTTTATTCTTCACCAAGGACACAACCACTAGTCTAGCAGGATATTGTGATGCAGATTAGGCTGGATGTGTTGATGACAGAAAAAGTACAAGTGGTTGTTGCTTCTTTATGGGCAACAATCTGATAGATTGGTTCAACAAAAAACATAATTGTGTTTCCTTATCCACAGCTGAAGCTGAATACATAGCACTTGGGAGTTGCTGCACAATTGTTGTGGATAAAACAGATCTCTGCCAACTACGGTATTGCATCTAAACCCTTGCTTGTTTTCTGTGATAATCAAAGTGCTATAAGTATTGCCAAAAATCATGTTCAACGTGTACTAAGCATATTGATACACATCATCATTTTATTCAAGAACTTGTTGAGGAGAAACTAGTTAAACTTGATTATGTGAACACTAATTATCAACTTGCTGATTTGTTTACTAAACCCCTGTCATTCAATCGATTTGTTGAATTATGAACATCGATTGGAATTTGTGAATGCTAATCTATTTTGTGAGGTGTCTGTAGATCTAATCTGAAGTAGGAACTTGGTTTTGAAACTAGAAGCAGACACATGAGCAAGGTAGACATATATCAGGATTGATCGACTCGATGGAAAATAGCTGCCTATCATGCCATCATATGTAAATCTCTGATTTGATATGTTGAATGTTAGGAAAGGGAGGTAAAAGAGCTGAGGAGAGCTGGTGTATATGAGTTGAGAAGTCAAGTGATACTCATTGCACAAAATTCATTATTAAGGTGAATTCACTGAATCATTGATTGAAAAGTCAAGTGATATCTTTGATTTAATTTCTTATGTTGGCCAGCTTGTTAATGTGATGTAAATAAAAAAAAATTAAAAAAAGGGGTAGGATCGATGGTCTGTTCTGACTCTCCAAAGGAAATTCCAGCTGTCCAATCCGTTCGACATGTTCAAAGTCATGAATTTCTTGTGATGAAGGCATGCTAGTGTGAAAGTCTAGCCTTTGACTCTTGGTCCTGATCGTACGTTTTAGTGAGTAAGGTTCTGTTACTAGTCTCAGAGGCTAAGATTTCTTGTGAATGATTATGATTACTTCAAGGTATGTTTTTCTCTTTATTAGTTTAATTTATTTGATAATTTCCATGAAAAAGGTGTTCACAAGTTCGTTTTTAATCTGGGTCACTCACAAGTTTGAAAATATAATAAATTTGTTTGTTCAAAGTTGAGGGTTAAAACTCTTTGATCAACTTTTTCTAAGCTAAATTCGTTGAGTTTGTTATTTGGTTTTAAACTTATTGGCCAATTCAACGAGAATTAGGCAGAAAAAATTGGGCTAGTTTTTTTTATAGGCCCATGTTGAGTAAGTCGGTGAAAGTAAAAAGGCGGCGAGGGGTCAAATTCATTGTTTCCTCAGATTCATTGTATCAAGTGCATTCATCTTCCAGATTCATCAAGTAACTCCTCGCTATATCTTCTCCTCGTCTCGCCTCTGCTTACTCACACAACAATCCTCTGAAAAACACAAGAAAATAAACAAAGAAGCCTAAGTCAAAGGAATGGAGAATACTCAAATTTCACAAGGTTATGATCTTGCAACCATTGTTGCCTACATCAACAACAAGGAACGATCGATGATTGTGTATGAGCCCAAGGGGTTAAAATTTCCATCGATGGCGGTCTCTTTAGATTCTGCTGCTCCATCGGTGATTTCTCAACCCGTAGCTGCTAATCATGTTCATTGTGATGCGTCTCAACCCCCAGAGCAGCCAAAATCACTATATCTTGGTGATTTTGAAGAAGCAGAAGCCGATTCGACACCCAATTTGTCCACTCATTCGCCTGTTTAGATGGACTTAACCAACGATGACGATGTCAAAGTGATTAGGGTTTTAAAGGGTTAAGCAATTGAAAAGACACAACTCCGATAGACTCGCAAGCGTTCGATGAATGTAGATCCCAACTCAGGAAGTCGCAAAACCTGCCGCATCGTGAAATTGGAGACACCGTCAAAACATGCATCAACGTTGGGTTTGATAGCTCTGTTTTTTCGACTTCTGAAGCTTATCGAAGGTACAAGCTTTACTCTTCTGCTAGTGACTGGTTTATAGTGGAACATGCTTATGCTTTTGATGATCATCAGTCTGAGTTAGTGCAATTGTTGAAAGACGCTGGTCTGTTTAACTCGTTGGATATATTTACGGATTATAACTTTGATATCTTGTGTGAGTTGTGGGCAAATATGCCATATCGTGATCAAGAAAGCGACACTTGGACAATATTCTTGAGAGTATTCAAGTACACAATCTCAGCAACTACCATCAATGAGGTTCTGGGTTCACCCGATGTTCTAGATAGATCTAACCCACAAAAGCTAGAGAGAGTCATGTCAGAAGATATTGCCTTGACAGTGACTGGTGGAACTCGCAAGAATTTATCACATGTGAAAAGAGCTCATCTCACTGATCTGTACTCTTAATTGTACACCTTCTGCTGAACAATGGCTTCAGACATCGAATGAAGGGTATGTCAGTGTGATCAGAATTCAACTTCCATACAAGATTGGAACTCAGATCTCCTTTAATCTCGGAAAAGTCGTATTCAGTCAGATCAAGAAAGTAGTTGCATCGACCAAGAAGATAAAATCAAAGTTGTGTCTCCCTTATCCGTCTCTTCAAACTCAGCTCTGTAGGACACTTCTTTGTTCTCATGTATACCTACACGAGATTTCGAACTTGAAACGAAACATCACTATCCTCTTTCTTTTACCTTTCTCTCTATCCAGGGGCCAAACTCACACTTTCAGGAGCTATAACATACATGGAGCCAGCAGGGAGAGCCTTCTTGAATAGCAAAAGCCCTAAGCTTCAGACTAG
>OVAX01004751.1:0-11678 GCA_900406405.1 Lepidium africanum | reverse complement strand
GAGAGATTCGACTTTCTAAGAGAGAAACAAACTAACGTTTGTTGTTGTCCGATCCTAAGAAGAAGAGAGATTCGAAAATCCAATAGATGGGTCTCTTTCCAAACAAGCCGAAGACTCTCGTGATTATGCTCGCTGGATCAAGACAAATTCGATGTTTTGTGGATGGCTATACGCTAGTCTCGATCCTAAGGTACAGAAGGTGGTGTCATTTGTTGACAATGCTCGGATTATGTGGGAGAATCTTCGGATTCATTATTCTATTGGCAATGCTTCTCGTGTCCATCAAATAAAAGCCTCCATTGCTGCGTGTACTCAAGATGGACAAAGCATTGCGGATTATTTTGGCAAACTCAAGATAATATGGGATGACCTTGATGATTTTGAACCTATTATTGATTCTTGCTGCAGCTCCTCAACGTCTACATCAAGCCGTCGTGAGCTTGAAAGGATTCACCAATTTCTAATGGGACTTGATTCTTCTTGTTTTGGTACAACTCGGACAAATATTCTAAGCAAACTAAATCGTGATACAGACATGTCTTTTGATCATGTTTATTCGGAGCTCATTGGTGAATAGCGACATCTTATTGTTGCTCAAAGCAAAGAAGAATGTCTTGATGCTATTGGTTTTGGTGTTAAATCTGGAGTCAACGCCATTGCTTCAGTCACTCGCGTGAATCAGGGACCTTGTACTCATTGTGGACGTGCCAATCATTCGGTTGAAAATTGTTTCCAGTTACATGGGTTGCCTGAGTGGTGGATCGAAAAATATGGTGATACTACAAGAGTTTCTACTCGCTCGGATTCTACTAGAGGTCGCGGTCGTGGTTCTCAACGTGGACGCGGACGTGATCGTAATTCTTCTTACCGGGCGAACAGTGCACAAGTCTCCACATCTGAAGATACACCACATGACTTACCTAGTGTAAGCAAGGAAACTTGGTCGGCTATTGTTAGTTTACTCAAATCTGATCAATCTTCAACTCCTGAGAAACTCTGGGGTAAGCAAGCTTGTGTTGAATTTTTACTTGATTCTGGAACCTCTCATCATATGACAGGTGATGAAGAGCTTCTTGTTGACATTCACGAGATACCTCTTAGTGTCATCGTTCTTCCAAATGGCAAACATACCTACGCCATTAAAGAAGGATCTATGCTCCTTGGTGATAGTGTTCGCCTAAATCGTGTTCTACTTGTTCCTGATCTCTCTTGCACACTTATCTCATTGGCACGTTTATTACGAGAGATGACCTGTTTTGCTTTGTTTACTGAAAAAGTTTGTGTTATTCAGGACTGCACTTCGAAGATGCTGATTGGAGCCGGTGAAGAGAGAGACAGGGTCTATCATTTTCGTGGAGCGGTTTCGGCAAAAGCGAATCATGTTCAGAAATCTATCAAGACAATTTGGCATGAGCGTTTGGGTCATCCCTCTCCGAAAGTTCTATCTAGTTTTCTATCTAGTTTATCGATTTTTGATTCAGTTAAAAATGGTAGCAGTGATTTCTACGAAGTTTGTATTCAGTCCAAACAAACGAGATCTGTTTTTCCAGACAGTAATAATAAAGCTGAGGATTTATTTTCTTTAATCCACTGTGATGTGTGGGGACCTTACAAATTAGAGTCAACGTGTGGTGCAAGATACTTTCTTACGATTGTTGATGATTACTCTCGGGCTGTTTGGGCTATTCTACTTCTCGCCAAAAGTGAAGTGGCAACGCAACTTAAAATTTTGTCTCAATGGCATTGCGGCAATTTGGTAAAACATGTCAAAGTTATTCGAACTGATAATGGAACATAATTTCTTGGTTTGCGTTCATACTTTTGGGATCAAGGTATCGAACACCAGACATCATGTGCTTATACTCCTCAGCAAAATGGTAGAGTTGAGCGCAAACATCGCAATATTCTCAATATGGCCAGATCATTACTATTTCAAACCGATTTGTCTACCAAGTTTTGGGGAGAAACTATTCTTACAGCTGCATATTCAATCAACCGCACGCCAACACCTTTACTTCAAGGTAAAACACTGTATGAGATACTTCATTCTCGTCCTCCTAGTTTTGATCATCTTCGTATATTCGGCTGTTTATGCTATGCAAAACGTTTAGGAAGTCACAATGATAAATTTCAAGAGAGAAGTCGCAAGTGTATCTTCGTTGGACATCCAACATAATCAAAAAGGTTGGTGGGTCTATGATTTGGAGAAGGAAGATTTTTTTGTGTCTCGGGATGTCATATTCAAAGAAGATATTTTTCCATTTTCTGAAGCTACTCACAGTTCTTTTATTCCACCTTCTTCTCCACCACCTCACGTGTCTCTTGTTGATGGTGATAACCTTGATTCTGAGTTTCAAATCCCATCACCACTTCCGGATGTTCCAACATCACCACCCGTAAATGATAGGGGGAGTTCTTCTTCTCATCCGGCATTAATCTCTCCACCTGCGGAAGTTAATTCTCAGGTTACGGATAATATACCCGCAGTTACGACACATGATCTTGGTACTGAACCTCTTGGTCGAGGTCTTCGTCACAAACAGTGCTCAGTTCGTCTTGACAACTTTTTTACATATTCTGCTCAGCTTGATAAAACCCTCGTCTCTCTCAAGTCATCCTCCTCCTCAGCATCTTCTGGTACATGTTTCAATCCAATTTCTGATTATGTCTCTCTTGATAAATTTGGTACTGCGCATCAGAGATTTCTTGCAGCTGTCATATTGATTGATGAACCGGTCACTTAATACACGAGCTTAGGAACGCATTAACAATGGAGGGAAGCCAATTTCAACGAAGCACCTAGAGCCTGTTCACGTTAAATGTTATAAATTTACAATTATATTTCATACAGATGTAATTTTGATTTCTTTTCTACATGTGTTCACTTAGAATTTTTATTTAAAGTTGATACATGGTAATTTGAATGTTACAAATAAGATAACATGTTGAAAATAACACGGATAGGATTACACACGCGTTATAATGCGGGATTTGATTGTTTAAATTATTTTTGTAAACGATATTTTATTAGATCCATGTTGATATTATACTATATTGTTTTTGAAATGTCATTTTAGATGTTTGAAATCCAAACAAAAATCAATCTGAATTAAAGGAACCGAACCCAACAAAATACTCAAATGGGTCATAAATTTATGTACCTGAAAACCGAAACCCAAACCCAAACCGGAAGCAAATCAAGAACCAAATCTTAGCTTTTTTTTTTGTCAACATTGGACCACAACTGGTCGGCCCATTAGCCAAGTTCCTGCATAATGCAAGAAATCTTAGCTTTTTAGAACTTTCCTATTAATATTTGTTTAAGTTTGAATTTTTATATAAATATATCCGGACCCAAACTCTATCTATACAGAACCGAAGCATATCTGAAAAATTACCTGAATAAGTCTTAAATCAAAAGAACCAAACTACCGAATTAAAGGAATTGAACCCGAGAAAATACCATAAATGGTACCTAAATTTATGTACCCGGAAAATCGAATCCAAACCCGAATCGGAACCAAATAAATAACTGAATTTCTACCCGATATATTTTCTAAACTAAATTTTAGTTCTTTTAGAATTTTTTAATTAAATTTTTAATAATTTTAAGTTTAGATAAATATTTATAACAAAACCTATCTTGATCATATTTTTAAGGATTGTTATGAATTATAGGTTAATTTTTATCCTAAAGTCTCTAACATGGTCAAAATGAAATTGTCTTCCACTTTAATATATAAGATATATATATATATATATATATAATGTTAAATAGGTTTAATATTTCATATTTAAATGTCGTACTATTTCTTTCGTGAAAAAGTTATAAAATGAAATATCTCTATCTGACTCATTTTCTAATTGGGAAATAAAACAGTGGAGAAAATTATCAAAAATTATCTAAATTTCTCTTTCTGCTTCCTCAATTAGTGTTACGTGCTCAATGATCGTCGCTATCTTGGAGCTTCTTCTACATTTTGGGTTCAAGAAAGTTCACTTGAGTCCAGAAAATTTGGATTATTTGTGCCAAAATGCGTCTGTGATATGAACAGTTTCTATATATTTGGAAACATTAATGTCGTTTTAAGTTTATCAACATTATGAGCTGACCAAACAAAAATCTCTTTAATAATGATTATGTATAATTACTTACTTAATATTTTTTAAATTAAAGTAGGGAAAATATATATGTTTAATAAAAAACATGTGTGTAAATTAACTGTAAGTTCATGTCATGTTAAATTTTTATTTCTTCCTGCATAAAGGTTTGATCTCATAAATCATATTTTTTGGATGAAAAAACTGCTGATCTGTATCTTAGGACTGGATGATAGAGCATTTGGTAAAATGATTTATTGCTCACTTTGCACCATAAAACTAGTTTCTACAAAATATTAAATATAATAATGAAAATTTAATATATGTTAGTAATTATGCGAAATGGGCATTGATTTGTGTTCCGACAATTGTGTGATTTTTTGACAGAATGTAACAAATTTTCAACTTTTGTTTTGTAACAGAATGTAACAAATTGAAAAAGAGAACTACAGTGTTCGTAAATACAAACATAAGTGAAACTAGAGTTAATAACCAATAGAAACGGAAATCAGTAAACCGAACTAAACCGGGAGTTAACCAGGACTATCTCTAATAGTCTTTTCAATCTCCCATAATCGCTCCATAACCTCTCCTGATTGGAACATAACCCTTCTATAGAATGTAATCAGACTCGTGATATCTAAAGAATTTTGAGAGGCTAAATTTTCCTTCTTGTTCATCAAACATCAATTACAACATATATACCCAAAGTGATCACTAAACCTAGCTACAAAATCGGTTTTCCCTTCCATATTTGAATTTGAATCACTAACTTATATGACTCCTAATTACAATATATAACCGAAGACAAACCAATTTCTAAACTAACATATATACCAACTCCAATATCTCCCCTCAAGTTGCAGCATACAAATTATGTAAGCCTAACTTGAATCGAAAATCATGAAAACCTTCTTTGCCAATTTATTTTTTGAAGATGTCTCCAAGCTGTAACTTGGTGTTGACGTGTTCAAACTGTATGTTTTTCCTTACGACCTCATCTCTCACAAAATGACAATCAAGTTCAATATGCTTTGTCCTTTCATGAAGCACCAGATTGGTTGCAATATATATTGCAGATTTGCTGTCACACCTAATCACCATCGGTTGTGAATGTTGTACACCTAACGTTAACAACATTCTCTTGATCCAGATAAGTTCCTGAGTCAACAAACTAAGAGCTCTATATTCAGCTTTAGCTGAGGAACGACTTACAGTGTCTTGCTTCCTTGTTTTCCACGAGACTGGAGAGTTACCAATTTGAACAAAATAACCAGTAACTGACCGACGAAAGAGTGGGCAGCTTGCCCAATTAGAATCACTCCTACCTGTTATCTGAAAATCACTTTTTGATCGAAGAAGTATTCCTTGTCCAAGATCAGACTTCAAATATCGAACTACACGAAGTGCAGCCATCCAGTGATCATGTTGTTGTGCTTGCATGAATTGCGCCTGAACATGAACCGAGTATCCCAAATCAGGCTGAGTATTGACCAAGTAGATTAGTCGTCCCAACAGACGTCTATACCAAGACAGATCATCAAGCAAAGCGGAGGTGGAAAGAGCTAATCGATGGTTTTGTTCAAGAGGGAATGTCGCAGGTTTGGCATTCTGCATTCCTATTTTGTTTATAATGTCAAGAGCATATTTACGTTGACACAAGTAAATACCATCGTCACTGCGTGCCACCTCTATGCCAAGAAAGTACTTCAAAGGTCCCAAATCCTTCATGTGAAAACATGTAGACAAGTAAGTTTTGAAATCCTTAGAGGCAGCAACATTATTTCCAGCAATTATCAAGTCATCAACATACATAAGAATGTGTATGGTAACACCATCTTTGTTGAAAGTGAACAGAGAATAGTCACTCAAAGACTGTTCAAAACCGTAACAGAACAGGGCAGAGGACAGCTTACCAAACCAGCATCGAGGAGCTTGTTTCAAGCCATACAAAGACATATTTAACCTGCACACTTTGCCTTCTGTGGATCCCTGAAAGCCTGGCAAAAATTTCATATACACTTTAGAATCCAAATCACCATGGAGGAACACATTGTTCACATCCATTTGATGCAAAACCCAGTCTCGTTTTGCAGCAACATCAAGGAACAACCGCACTGTTCCCATTTTTGCAACCGGTGAGAACGTTTCATCATAGTCTTCTCCTTCGATTTGATTGTTACCCAAAGCAACTAAACGAGCTTTGTGTTTCTCAATGGTGCCGTCAGCATTGAATTTGATTTTGAATATCCATAGACAACCAATCGCCTTTTTACCCGGTGGAAAATCTTCTTCTATCCAGGTTTGATTATCCTCAAGAGCTCCATATTTGGCATGACCAGCATTTCACCATTTTCGATCTTTCATAGCCTGTGAGAAATTCTTAGGCACCACATTTTATGTTATAGCTACAACAAAAGCAACATGAGTAGTAGAAAAACGATGCAAGTCATCATACCGAGACAGTGCATATTTTTTGGTCGACGTTTCAACTGTGTTCACAACATAGTTCTTGAGTGTAACAAGAGCTTGTTTTCTACGATGACCTCAGCCTAGAATTTTAGCTGTTCTGGAGGCTGTACCAATGACGCTATAGGTACAACATGCTCAGGTTCAGGTGAAGTCGGTATTAGTGGATCTGATCGTGGTGTAGACAAAGACTGACTCGTAGATCCATGTTCAACAATAGAATCACGATGGAGTGGTAGCATCAGCGGAACAATTCATCTTTAGACATCAAATTTTTGGTCATAGGAGTCCACAAAGGAGTCTCACACTCCTCAGTACTTCCAGAATTAATCAACTCGGCATAAAGGAACTTGTCTTCGACGAAAACCACATCTCGTGAAGCAAAGAACTCACTCTTTTCAATATCATACAAACGCCATGCTTTCTTTCCATGAGGATATCCAACAAAAACACACCTTCGACTACGTGATGCAAACTTATCACCACTTCGATTCTGATGTGTGCATAACACAAGCTTCCAAAGACACGAAGATGAGTGTAGCTTGGAGGTTTCTTGTGAAGATACTCGTATGGTGTGAGGTTGTCAAGAACACTACTCTGTGTTCTATTTATCAGATCGGTAGCCGTCAGCACACATTCTCCCCAAAAAGAAATGGGTGGATGAGCTTGAAATCTCAAAGCTCTAGCAATATTTAAAATATGTCGATGTTTCCTCTCAATCCGACCATTTTGGTGAGGAGTACTGACACAAGAAGTCTCATGAATGATACCCTGATTTCGAAAATACTCTGTCAAACAAACAAACTCAGACCCATTATCACTTTGAACTTTTGGACTTTTGTTTCAAATTGTCTTTCCATCATGGACAAGAATTTTTTTAATATACTTCCCAGTTTGGCTTTTTTCATTCAGTAAATAAACCCAAACTCCTTTAGAGTAATCATCAACTATTGTCAAGAAAAACCTTGTACCAGAATGTGAGACTTGTCGATATGGTCCCAAACATCCACACGAATTAAATCAAAAAGTTTCGAAGCTTTATTCATACTCAGAGGAAAAGAATCTCTTGTCTGTTTTGCCCGAAGATATACATCACAATTCTTCAAATCTGAAGAAACTGAACTCGAAACAAAAGGAAGCAAATTAACTATCTTAGCAGAAGGATATCCCATTCTACTATGCCACAACTCTCGGCTGTTATTAGTTCTCGTCAACGCTGGTGCTACTGATTCAAAGCACCAAAAATGAAAAGTACCACCAACTCGCTCATCAGCGCCTATCACCATCTGCATACTCTAGTCCTAAAAAAAAAGAAACCTATCAGCCACTTGATACACACACCTATTCTCATCCATCAACATAGTAAACCGATTTCATAACCAAATGTTCCCTAAGTCTAATCGTTCCTTCTTTTATTGAAATTCTTTCTCTCCTATCAGCAAGAATAACCATAACTGGATCAATATGTCTCACATCAGACAGAATACCAAATCCCCCTATCATGTGATGAAAAGCACCTATATTAAGTATCCAAGAGTGAAAAGGTGTTGAATACGTACCAGCCATACGTTCTGGTGCTTTCAACACTCGATGATTTTTCAAGACCAGCATTGAGTATGATTTTTATTGCAAGCCATTGGTGATCCGTAAGACCACTCACACCATCTCGGTCAACGTCTGTGATGACATGATTGGCTACGACATTCTGATCGATGTCTGGAACTATCACACACTTAGCATACGATCGTTGTTTCCCTCCACTGGAACTCGCAGACTTTTGAATGTTACCACCCTTAGCTTGAACTACTCTGCTGCGTGGTCTATCTCTCGCCCACTCTGGATACCCAACTACAGCAAAACAGCTCTCTGAAAAGTGACCTGTGCGATTACAGTGTCTGCAGAGAATCATTGAATTTTTCTCTTTGTCTTCAAACCTGAAACGAGGCTTTGTATGATCAGCAAACGCTGTTGCTTCCACCTCACGATCATGTTTAGGTTCACGTAAATCTTCTTCTTCACGAATGACGTTGTACACTTCTTCAAGAGATGGAAGTTGTACTCGTGCAACCAGACTTGACCAAATTGCCTTGAATTTGTCATCTAATTTAAACAAAAACTAGTGCACCTTATCCTCCTCCCTGTCTCGTTCTTGTGCTTCACCCAGATTACATGTGCAATTGTTACACTTGCACACACGGATTGGACGATAGGTTGAGAGATTATCCCAATTTTGATAAAATCTTCCATAGTAGCTTTCAACGCTACTTCCTTTCTGTTTACACGATGCAAGCTCTGCCTTTATCTGCTGTATTCGTGATCTAGACATGATAGAAATTCATTTCTTCAGGTGATTCCACAGATCCTNTAGAAATTCATTTCTTCAGGTGATTCCACAGATCCTAAGCAACATCTCTGTGAGATATGTTCGATCTCAAAGTAGGATCGATTGTCATCTTAATCCACGAAACAAGCAAAGCTTGAATCGTCCACCAATCTTCTAGGTCTAGAGAATCATCTCCTGGTTTCGATATGGTTCCATTGATGAAACCAAATTTCTTTCTTGATTTCAAAGCAGTTTTGATGCCACACTCCCATTAATCATAATTCGATCCTTTGAGAAGAGAGTATGATATCACTGCTCCAGGGTTGTCAGTTGCTGTCAAGTCGTGAGGTGAGATTGTTCTTCTCACCTCCTGTGTTGTCGTCGGGTCGGGGTCGGATTTGCCATCAAATCGATCGGTTGAATTTTCATTTGTCAAAGTTCAGGCTCTGATACCATAAAGAATTTTGAGAGGCTGAATTTTCCTTGTTGTTCATCAAACATCGATTACAACATATATACCCAAAGTGATCACTAAACCTAGCTACAAAATCGGTTCCCCCTTCCATATTTGAATTTGAATCACTAACTTATATGACTCCTAATTACAATACATAACCTAACACAAACCAATTCCTAAACCAACATATATTCCAACTCCAATAATATCGATTCTAACACGGGCATTTACGATCGCATAGTGGTGTGAATCTACTCGGGCAAAGGTGGAAATTTAGAAAAAAAAAATTTCACCACTATCTTTCTGTTTGCCTCAAAACTTCCATCAACAAATTTTTTAGAACACATACTTTATTTTTTCTAAAAATGATTGAACCCAATTTGACACTAAAGGGTAAAAATTCGTGAACGAAATATTTTGTTTACTATTCGATCAGCCATTTTGTTACTTATTTATACGATAACGATTTTCTTTTGTTTAAAATCTCTTTCTAATAATTAACAAGTCGTTTACTTTCTTTTTCCTTCAATGAACTTTATTAATTGGCATCATTCGATACATACTGTTGTAAGATATCTGGACAAACATTATACAATTTCCAAGGAGCTTGTTCTACTAATATTTGTTTGGCTAATATATCAGCTGTAAAATTTTGATTTCGCGGGCTATTAGGATCAAACCATTTAAGTAAAATAGATATGCGCATATCAATCACATTTATTTATTGTATATTATCATTACGATTTCTACACTCTTGTCTTTGTATAACTTACGATGTACTCTATCCATATCACTACACACTATTATACAAATGTAATATAGTATCTTTCTTTCTCGTCACGTTGACCGCCGCCTCCACAACCAAAGCTTTGATTTATTGATCAAGCTTTATCAAGTCCTTTGTGACTTCCTCTTATCAGATCTCTCTTAGTGGTGTCTAATCTATTACTTCTATCAAGTCCTTTATGACTTCCTATGGCCTCTTCATACATCTTTGAGGCATCTTACGGTAAATCCGTCCAATGCTTATTGTCATCAAACTTTATACTCCCGTACAAAGCTATGTGTTTCTTTTGTCTTTTGTTTCTAAGACCTTGATTGGTAAGGTTTTTTTGTTGAACATAATTTTTTGTAGGAATCAATTGTATTTGATGAATTTAAAATAAACAAATATGATTGGTTAGTACAAGAGTATTAGACTCAACGAAAAGTTTTACCAATCAAGACCTAAATTCTTTTAAGTCATCCTAGACTTCTACAAAGCTATATGCTTCCGTTGTCCAAAACTTCTTTCTGATCTTGTTTTCATGCTTTTCCACTTTTGTATATTGTTGATAGCCAAAGTGCTTTGAGTTTACAAGAAACCTACACATTTTCCTTTCATTATTATTATTTTTTTCTTTTCCAGGCATTTACTTATTTTTAATTTTTTCTTTTCTTTTATTTTTGTTAAATCTCCTATTTTTATTTTATCTTGGTTTTACTTTTCTTAAAAAAAAAACGAAGAAGTTAAACTCGCCTTGCTTGCAGTGTTCGCAAGTCACCGTCTATTACTGCTTTTACCATCAATCTCAAGTAGTTCTTCGGTTTTTCACTTCATCACTACCTTGAACTTGAGCGGGCGTATTAGGATCAAGCCATATAAGTAAAATAGATATGCGCATATCAATCACCTTTATTTACTGTATATTGTTATCATTTCTACACTTGTCTTTGTATAAATCACGATGTACTCTATTCATATCAATACACACTATTTTACAAATGTAATACGGACAATGGGTAAATGGAATTGCAGAAAACAAAGAGCACCATTGCCATACCATACGAACTTATTGACGGAGCCGTAAATTGGAGCCCGGATTCAGAATTGCTTGATTTAACACCTAGTTGACTCCTTCAAATATAACCAAAGTGTATCCTAAACCCGAAGTTGCTAGAATGGACTATAACAATGCTGCAGCCTCCGCCTGTTCAGTTGTGAAATTTCTTGAATACTTACTGTTGGGGTTTGATCAAAATAACTCAAGGGTTGTTATTGGGCTGAAATATGTTTCACGAAGGCCCATGAATTGTTGAATCATAAACAACGAATCCATTGATTCATTAATACAGAATAAAATACAAATATGAAGAAAAAAAAGGAGAACGTACAGAGGTAGAGGGATTTACAGAGAGAAAAGAGAGAAAGAAGATGACGATATCGAGATGAGGGATTCTGTTTCATCTTCATCTTCTTCGTTGAGCTAAGCTCTTTTTCTCTGCTATTTTTCGTTTCTCAACATCTAGTTTCTTCATCGTTCTTGTCTTCGATTCTCCTGAGATAAT
>OVAX01004750.1:0-11686 GCA_900406405.1 Lepidium africanum | reverse complement strand
GTAGACTACTTAAGTCATTAGTGTATAATTGTAGACTAGTTAAGTAATTCACCCTTAAAATAATGATAACTTTTTCTCTTTTTTTTTTTTTTTCCTTTCATTTCTTGAGTCTTAAATGCTAAAACTTACAACTAAAATTGCAAAATTCAAGTGGTTCAATCTGAATATAAATTTGTATCGTTGACAAATAAAGAAAGAATATAAAAATTACATTAACAAAATAATAAAGGTCGTTGAGTTGCTCTTATTTTGGTGGTTAGGATGATCCAGCTAATGATTTGACACCGATGTTCGATTTCTACCCGCTGTATTATGGTAGTTTAAAAAAAAGATTTTAGAAGGTGGACTTTAGGCTATGGATAGGGTTTTATGGATCCAATATTGACAAAAAATAATAATAAAGGTTTGATTGGTAAAACATAGACATATAACACTAAAAAGCTAAGGAACATAAAATAAAAAAGGTTATAAGGTAGTTTATGAAATGTGATTAGAATAATAGTGAACATTTTGTATTAAATTTATAAAATTAGGCACTATATTTTATTTGATATTATCTAACTTGATATTAGGCACTATAAAGATAATATAGAATTTAATGGTCTTTTATAGTCTAACTAGATATGGTCCCGTACTCTGTTCAAAATTTCGCTACGCGCTACGCGTTCATTCGGGTACTGAATAGCGAGTTATTAGGAATGCGAAAATAAATTNTCATTCGGGTACTGAATAGCGAGTTATTAGGAATGCGAAAATAAATTGGGGAGTACTCGGGAATTTATTTTAGGGCATTTATCTATATTTAGTATTATAAATTAAATAGCATACAATTCTCCCATAATTATCAAGGCGGTGTAGTGGTTGGTGAGTCAATAAATGGCTTTAATGTTGCGAGTTCGATTCTGCGAGGGTATATGTTTTGGATTTTTTTATTTCATTAATGAAGGGCAAAAATGACTTTTCAAAATCATCTTCCCCATCAAAACCCTAATTTGTAGACCGCGCCTTATTTTTATTTTCATCGTTTTCATTAGTTTTTCTTCGTTTCTTTCTACTTTTCTTTATATTTTGTGCCTAAACAATAGAAATACTCTATTTCTATTTACAAAATAGCAAAAATCATACATCTTTTCAAGTTTTCTGATTTTTTGACCAAGTTACACCAAGTCGCCACGGTGGGGCTCCGAACAACGATTTTCCGGTCGAGTACTCGGCAACTCGGCCGAGATTTAGAATATGGGTCCCGTGTGATGCACGGTTTTGTTTTTATTTAAATAAAGTTTAATATAAAATTTTGAACATTGTCTTGAAAATTTATACGTTTGTTGATTTCCTAATTTTGAGATCCAACTTATTAATAAAATTTATCATGTGGAAAATCCCGTTAAATACTAACTTTTGAAATCCAACTTAAGATAATAGGTTATAATAAGATTCGACACGTAGAAGAATCTCGTTAATTACTAACTTTTGAAACCCAACTTTGTATAATAGGATACTGCAAAGTTTTGGATGGTTGAATTTGACACATGGAAAAATTCATAAATTACTAACTTTTGAAAACCTAATTTATATAATATGATTAGTAACTTTGAGAAACCTAAATTTATATAATAATATCAATTTTTATGTTAGGATTATGTTCTTTTATGTAATAGTATTTCAAATAAAGATAAATATTTTGTAATATAAATATAATTATCTTTTTATTTTTTAAAATATATTACCAAAACTTTTATGATCATTGGATCTCACACGTGGAAGAATCATGTTAATTACTAACTTTGAGAAACCTTATTTTATATAATACGATATATATATTGACAAAATATCATATTAATAATAGTAAAACAAAATAATGATATGTTTAATTTAAAATGTTTACATTTTTTGCTTGTTTGCCTTGATTGCGTTGGATGCAAACGAAAGAGAAATATAAAGTTGGAGAAAGCTAGAAAAGTAAGAAAGAGCTGAAAAAAATTCTATGTGTTTATGTATATATATAGATTAATATTCACAATTCTTTTTTAGATTAGGAACATGATCTTATTGTTGGTTTTTATTTACTATTCCTTTTTATGTTATGATTCGATTCCTTCATATAATAAGATTTCTTTTTATGTTAGGATTCGATTCCTTTATATAATAGGATTTCAAATAGATATAAATATTTTGTGATATAGTTATGATTATCTTCTATTTTTATTTTTAGTTATTTTAAATAAATCCAGGAAAATTTTGGATCGTTAGATTTGAAACGTGCAAGAATTATGTTAATTACTAATTTTGAAAAATCCTTCTTTATATAATAAGATTGCCGGTTCTTATTTACTATTCTTTTTAATATTAGGATTTGATTTCTTCATATAATAGAATTTTTTTTATATTAGGATTCGATTCTTTCATATAATAGGATTTCAAATACATATAAATATTTTTGTGATATAGTTATAATTATCTTATATTTTTATTTTTAGTTATTTTAAATAAATCTAGAAAAATTTTGGATCGTAAGATTTGCCACGTGGAAGAATCCTGTTAATTACTAACTTTAAAAAACACTTCTTTATATAATAAGATACTTAGAAAAAAACTGTATTCATGAACATTGACTTGTTGAGCATTTAGAGAACATTATACTCTCTTTAATATTCATATAATAAAACATGAATGATTTTTTAAAAAGCATTAAGTTTAACAAAAGCCAAACAAATCAACCCCTAAGTATCTTATTCATAGCTTTAACACAATAGTTATAATTTTTGCATAATTTATGCAACAAACAAAAAATTAAAGAATTTATGAATAGTGTATCATGGCGATCATGCAAAAAATCAAATTTCTAGGACGACAAACATAATGATATTTGTGGACTAGAAAAGTAGAAATGGAAAATAAAATAGGAGACTTCGTAAACTGAAAAGAATCAATAATTGACGGTCAAGAAAAGGAGAATGGGAAGATGAATAAAAAAAAACAGTAATCATAACGATATATTTCAACTGGGGAAGGTAGCTTCGTAAAAGAAAATCATTAACTAATTTAGATATAAATAATAAAAAGACAGAAACCCACAAGACAAGAAATTAAAGGAGTTGAAACCTCGTGAGTTTGGTAAGAAACCCTCCTTAGATATCAACTCCCGAACACTCACTCACTTACCGATTCCAAACTCTCTTTTGCATTTACGTGGCCACTCGTTTACGCGTGGATCTTCTCTTATTTATTATTTTTATTCCACCTTCCCAATCTTCCCTTTTTTCTTTGGTTAAATTCAATGGACGTGATGTATAATCTAAACCTTATTTTAAAATCCTTCTTTTAAGTTACTATAATACAACGAATAGGAATTAAACTCTAATACAAAATTATTAGCTGAATCATCTTAATCAGCAGACTAAAAACCACTACAAATATAAAGTTGTATTGAGATATAATATTTCATCACAATAATGCATATTTCGTCACAGATTCTTATAAATTTGTGACGGTTGGTAAATACTAGCAATACAAACGTTGCAAATATATATTCGTAACAAAAACGTCACAATACTGTGACTGAAAAAATATAATAACAGTTTTATCACAAATTATTACGAAAATATAGTCACAATGATTTTTTTAAAAACGTAACAAAAATGTATATAAAATGTCACAAATTATTATAAATATATTAGTTACATTACAATCGTTACAATAGCTCTAATTTGTTTTTAGCGAGCAACTTGGCACTTTGGTTAATTTAATTGATATTTTTTTGAGATTAACGTCAACCTAATTGTTTCATACTACGTCAGTTTTACGTGAAAGTGACAAAACATACTTATCCATTCAAAAGTTTACGTTACATTGAAAGACAACTAATGATCAACTTCATATTTGTTTTCCTACTTAGTTTTTGACAACTGCAGATTCTCGAACAATACATTGTTGCATTAGGAATCGGTCTCTCTTGTATATGTAATCAGAAGTACAATATTCTTAATCGGCCTAATATCCGAAAAAAGAACTCCATCTAATACACCCACCGAACTTTTTAGTTATAGAATAACAAATAAAAAACAGAGATGACGCATGCTTGCAGTTATCTAAAATCTACGTGTTAATTTGTATACACACTTAATGCAAGTCACACTTAATGGATAACATAATTTTATATTAAAAACAGGTCAGATTTTTTTTTTTATATAATTAGATAGACAAAACCCGATCTATATAACTTAAAATTTATCCGTAAAATCTACAGCGAGTAGGAATCGAATCCTAGTGCTAAATCATTAGTTCGATCATACTACCAAAATCAACTCGACAAACAAATCATAATTTATATAATTAAAAGTGCTGATTACACAAATTAGTAGTAGAGAAGTACTAAAAATAAGTATTAATACCTAAAAATAATAGAATACCAAAATGGGAAGGCAATGAGAAGAAGAGATGATTGATTGGCTTGAATAAACTTTGGCGTGTTGACAATATTTTCTCAAAAAATCGGACGGCAATGCGTGGCAAGTCGCTTGTGACGTCGGAAGCTGAGCTTGCCACGTGTACGGTCATCAACGTTAGGTGAACGATATTATGTTATTCTCGTGAATTCTCGATCTAATCTCATTTATTCGTGTTCCAATCTATCAACAGATAAAGATACTATTACTCTATTTATTACCTAAAATAAACTCACAAAAAACGTGGATTTTCATATTTTACAACAAATAATTTCAAGTTTGATGTGCAAATATATTCATAAAATTGTTGTCACCTTACATATTTTTAAAAAGAGAATGAAAATTTTTAAATATTTACAAAATATTTATAGACAAAATTGTACCAAATGTTTTTTTTATTTTTTAAATTAGCTGAAATATCATATTTTTTTTATTTTTCACGAAATGCCACTTTTCATTTTCAATTTTTTCTTTTGTGACATTGAATTGCTACATCGTTATCCATAATGGATAATATACTTTCCACCATAGACATATAGTAATTTTATGGGAGACATATATTTGCTATCTACCGTGTACATCTACATGATCTACAATGAATATAATATGCAATGTTATATATAATGGACATTTACATGGTCCATTGCACTTCAATACCACAAAAATTATTGCCAAAAATTTGACATAAAATCAGAAATCAATGACATTACAGCTCAGTAAAAACATAAAGATGACATTCTATGAAATATCTCATATTTATATCACATTAATGTCTAAATAAAATGCATTATTACATAATTAATAAATAGATGCGGTTTTGTTAATCCATCCGTTAATTGTAACGGAGTGAAGTAAAAGATAACGGAGGCTTATGTGTAATTGTCGTAGTAAAAGTTGTCGTGATAAGGATGCTGTTTCTAAGAAGCCTTCTCGTTTATTGCCTCGTTGGTCTCTGCACCAACGCTTATTATAAAAAGGCAACTCAACTCTTTCATTTCATTCTCGGACCATTTTACATACCGTGTCCTGTCTCTTCTCTTACAATTCAAATCCTTTTTTTTTACTTTCTTTGATTTGTTTGTTCTTTGTTTAGAGATCGACTATGTCGTCGAAGAAATCATTAGTTCGTAATCTTTTCAATATAACCAAAACCTATTCCCGGATTTCGGGTCTTACCCGGATTCGTCCAACCAAACCCGGCATTTCTCAAGATGCCGGAGATTCTGGTATTCGTCGGAGATTTCTCCATAAGAGGGCTTTTTTCTCGCCGGAGATAGTTCCAAAAGGGGGTAATATAATGGAGAAATTACGGGAATTGAGTTTGTCGAATAATCGAATTCGACTTGATGAAATGTTACCGCCGACGTCGCCGGAGAAGAAGTCACCGGAATTTTTCCCGGCGGTTACGGTGGAAGATGTGAAGAAGCTAATGAGAGCAGCGGAAATGGAAATGGTGAAATCGAGGTTAAGAGCAATTGGGAAAAATTGGGTTTCGTATTCGGAGTTTGTTCGGGTATGTGGAGAAAATAATTCGGATCCTGAACAAGCTATTCGGGTCGCGAATATGCTTGATAAAGCTGGAAACGTCATCGTTTTGGGAAATTTAGTCTGCCTTAAACCCGAAGAAGTAAGTTAATCACACATGCATTATTAATAACCACTGTTAATTAAATTTGGCATTTAATCTAATGTTTTACCTTTTGTGTTATTATTACAGCTAACAAGCGTCGTAGCTGGTCTGATTCCGACACACGAACCCACTCTCGACGCCGCGACAAAACAAGAGTTGGACCAACTTGAGATAATAAAATCAGAAATCGATAAAAAAGCCGATGATTTGGTTAAACGAGAGTTATGGGCCGGATTAGGCCTAATAATGGCCCAAACAGTTGGATTTTTTAGGCTAACGTTTTGGGAACTATCATGGGACGTAATGGAGCCTATATGCTTCTACGTAAGTTCGACATATTTCATGGCTGGTTTTGCTTTCTTCCTACGAACTTCAAAAGAACCTTCCTTCGAAGGTTTTTACAAAAGCAGGTTCGAGACGAAGCAGAAACAGTTGATTCAAAAGCTTGATTTCGATATCGATCGATATACGAAGCTACAGAAGATGCAACGACCAGACTTTACTAAACCTGGTCGTTCTTGAGATCGTAATTCTTTTCTTACTTTTACAAATCGGATACTATTCAAATGTATAAACTTAGAAAAGTTTCGTAGATAATAAATTAATTTTAGAGAGATAAAAAATATATTGTCACTCATGCTGTTATACTAATTAACTACTTTACCAAAAAATAAAAATAATTAACTAAATATTATGTCATTCAATTATCAAAGTAAGAATTAAACTAATTATAATATCCGAAGTAACTTTTAATTTTTTGATGAGCAAAGTCGAGTGGGCTCTCTGACATTAATAGAAACTAGATCAATACCCGCGCTACGCGCGGATTTTTATTTAAATTGTTTTGTTAAAACGATTATGATAAAAAAGATTTTGGAAAAATTTAAAGACAATGTAGAGAAACACCTTTTCAAGAATACCATGTTAAAATGGTCCGACAAGCTACGTACGTGTTTTCAAGAATCTCTTTATGAACTATCTACAAAAGTTCTGGAAAGAGTGCATTAACAATAAGAATTCAATAAGTAAGAATCATCTGCCAAGAAAATAACATGAAATTTATGGAAGAGCTCATCTGAAATAGAGACTTTGACGTAACCAATCAACTGTTAATTCCCACAATGAGCATGCTTGACCATTTTCTACGACAAAACCCTGACAATGGCGGATTCTTTATAGTAATCCTGAAGTTCAATAGCTAAAGAGCTGTGAGCACAAAGCAATAGAGAACATAAGGAATAAAATCACATTATTAGTGAACATTCTTCTTGGCACCAGGAAGAACTTAATATCTGTTTTGGCAGATGTTAAAGTTCATAAATATTCATTTAGAAGCACCTTACAACCAATGAGACATGTAGAAGCTGTTGTAAAGCTGGTAAACGGTCCAAAAGTTTTTCACCATCTAAATCCATTGTTTTGCTATATACCTAGCCATCAATTTCCAAAACTGAATACCATTTAAAAAGAAAAGAGGTCATTTGGCCACAAGACCAAGTAATTACAAAATTTGATATCTCCTGCCTTCGGGAAACTTTTGGTAGACGTTCAGCCTCAATGTCATATATAAGAACTCTGAAGCATTGTTCAGTGCAAAACCAGAAAATATCCAATCAGGTTAACTCTGCAACAACCTTGAAAGACCCTCATTTGCTTCTGAACACATTAGCCATGAATGTAGGCAGTAAGGAAAGACTCACTGATTGGGCTAAACCCATCCTTAAAGTTAATAAGTTTAACAATGTCTTTTTTGGAAAATTCAGTACCTCCTCTCTAAATGTCGAATCGCCATCCCTCAGAAATCGGTGTAAGACAAGTAGTGCTTTTAGTGCAACCTGTTGAAGCACATAGAAAAGTTATCCATAGACCATCAACCAAGAAACTAAGTTTGAAACAAAAATTTAAAACAATGAGTGATAAAGAATGCCTGGACCTTTACAACATCTGATAATCAAAACTTTCAGGAAGATTTCAACTCCTAAAACACACATAATCATACTCAACGCTGCAAATTACTATAACCAATTCTTCTTAAATGAAAAAGTACCCCTAAAAAACTCAGATCATCATCCGAGAAAGTATAAATCAATACTGTCCATTTTTTGGTTTTGTTTGATCGCCGGGAGAGAGCATGAATGCAGTAAGCAACATTTACTCGAGGACGACTTTCTAATGTTGCAAAGAAAATTTCTGCAAAAATTTCCAGGTGAGAGATTTTTAAAAATAATAAACAAATACGATCAAAGAATTACTCTTGAGATGCTGATCTTTAGGAGGACGCTCGACATAGTAGTAACTTTGACTATGGCAACATCTAATCCTGAAATAATGCGAATATACAAAAAAAATGAGAGATTTACTTCCACTGATTGAAAAACACGATCTAAATGCTTAAAAATCAAAGCAAATGAGACGGAATGGCGCGTACAGCACAATCACTATTGACTCGGACAAGGCCGACTTTGGTGGTGTCTTTTAGGGCTCCATAAGCTCTTCGCTATGACTGAAACGTTCCCATCTAAACCTACGAGAAAGCCATTCATATCTCTATCGAATCTTCTCCGAGAACATAAATCCAAAGATATGTGAAGAGATTTCATCTCTAGGGCTTGTGGTAGGTATGTGAAGAGATTTCAAAACTATGAAACATAAGACTTTTAATCGGCAGTACAACACTGAAAGAAATAAATTCGATGAGCTGTATTAATTCTATGATATAATTGGTTGTTGAACCAAAGAATTTTGCTTAGTTGTCAACTAGAGATCCCAAAATGCTGACTTGTCAAGAAACTCACTCAGCTTATATATATATATAATATAGAATAATTAAATAATTAATTTTAATTAATTTATATTAAATCATATATACGTATGTAAATAACTAATACATAACTAAAATAGACATTTTTAAAAATATAACATCATTTACTTATAGTCTATCATTCACATCTAAAATATATACATTTGACAACAAAAACCTTATATAACCTCCAATTTAATTTATTTAAATATTCAAATAACGATTTACAATTAAATTATGTTATTACACATTGATAAATAGACAAAATAGATATTTAGGAAAAAAAATCTACGCCTTTTTTTAATTTTGAAAAGTATTGCATGGTGGATATAATGATCTACCCAGCATGAAGTGGAACTAATTAAAAGAACGCTTGTGGTCTGGCGGTAAATCTCTCAGATAGAGATGTATTGTTTGAGCCTTTGCTGCCAATCTTGACTTCTGACCATGGAAACGAACAGTTGGGTTCCAGGAGTGATTATAAGCCAAGGCCCGAAACTTAAACTAAGTAAACAAAAACACATAAACTAAAACATATAAAACTTAAACTAAGTAAGCAAAAACACAAAAACAGAGATAAACAAAGAACCAAACCCCAATTCTAAGATCGGAATACTAAAAACTAAAACTTAAAACATAACACACAACTTAAAAGAGACAAAAGCAAAAACTATCTAGAACAAACATAATACCACCAGAAAAAAAACAGGTTACCGGAGAATAAACTCCGGAGGGTCACTAGCTAAACCAGAGTATAACTCTCGACCGGTAAAGATAACCACCAAATTCACTCTCCGAAAGATGAAACATCGGAGAAGAGAGGCAGTGAAATTGAAATCATCAGAAGAGAGAAAAAAAACTCTCTCAGTTAGAGCGAGATCTCCAACTTAATGTTTAGGATTTTTGCTTTTTTTTTGGGGGGAAACTTTGAACCTCCTGGCTAACAAAGAAAAAAGAATGAAATGGAACTAATCTATTAAACGTTTTACCTTTTTCTTGGTCTGAAACTCAGTTTAATTGAGTTTTGGTCCAAAATGGCCTATTGATATCATTTGGGTGCAACATAAAAGAAAAGAAAAATGGGCCCAACACAGTGCCCAAACAAATATGTAAATAGATTTTCATAATTTCTCACTTTTGCAACCACGGGAGGTTTTTTTTTTTTGGTCGAAGCAACCACGAGAGGTTTAACTCGTATAATTACATATGAATAATCGCAATTCTCGATGGATTTGTCATGCCTTTTAGCTGTAGAGAATTTCAAACAGTTATGCCTACCTTCGAGAATTAGGTCAGGTCTTGAAATCTTTCTTGTAGTAGTATATATAAGGTCTGACTTGCTGGTTTATTGAAGATATTACAACAAACATTCAGAGAATCACATTGACAATCCAAAGGAAAGAAGATGATAACGACAGTAGTAGTGTTTGTCCTTGTCCGTATAATATGTATGTATTAAAGGCTGATTTAAGACTTGGAGGCCCTAACGATCTCGTTTAGGGTATCCTTAACGCTATAGTTATTTGAGAGCATCATCTTGTAAACCTCTTTGAATCCCTGACCGTAGACTGGTGATTCATCTTCTGTAATCTGATATATGCAAAACTCTACGAACCTCTTCTCGAAATCAGTCCAAGCGTCACCTTTCTTTGTCGTGGTAGCAGGTACAGGAGTGCGGGAAGAAGAAGAAGCAGCTTCAGCCTCAGTAAAGGCAACCGTGTATGACTCCAACCACATAAGAGCTAACACTTGGCACAATCCTTCTTCATGCTCTTCCTTAAGATTCTTTTCTTCTTTTTTCTGATAAACTGTACGAGTTCCGGATCTTTCATCCGTAGTCTTTTCCGGTGCCCGGGACCTGTCGTCTTTCTTAATTTTCTTGTACCCTGCATTTGATCAAACCCAAAAATAAGAGGTCTCTCCATGTCTCTTGGTTATTAATGAGCAATCTTCTTAAGTTAATACATACCATTGAGTCTTAGCCAAGCATGCATCATCTCATGAGCCAAGATGTATCCAGCTAGTAACCTAGGAAGTCCATATATGATGAGAATCCCTGTAACCTCGCATCCACTCACCTCTTGCTCCATTGTAACCATGCCTGTTAGCCGATTTCCCGGTCCCCGCCCTGTTGGCCTCACTATTATCTGTATGTGTGGATATCTAGTTAGATATGAGATGGACTTACAAGCAGTAATATGATAACTAATTCACTCATTGCCAATTGATTCATCTAGGTTTTAGTCGCTTAAAGTGTGTGTAATGGCCTTACACTTGGGACAGTTTGCTCTTCAGACATGCAAAGACCTCTGGTTAAAGCTGCACGATGATGGTCCTGTTTGTATTGAAATATAAGAGAAATAGAGATTGGGATATACAAATTAAGTTAAAGTTCTGTTTTGTACTCACAATCTTCTCATATGCCTCAGCTTTATTAAGCGCTTGTACTTCAACCATAAGAAGAGGAATTTCTTTATCAATAATCAAGGCCTTGCTTTCGAAAAAATCTTTGATTGCATCAAGCAAATAAACGGATTCACAAGAATCCATGACTGAAGATTGCATACATTCTAGACAAAGCCACCGAAAATCATCAAGCTTTACATAGGTTGATTCTCCCTGAGGCTGCAAACAAACAAGTCAATAACACTAGGCTCTTGTGTCCTCTGTTTTCACTAAAAACCAATGAATATGAGAGTACCTCTAGTCTCTCACAACTGCAACACTTGTGAGTTTCATCATTTTCATGCTCAGGACAGTGTTTCTCCTTCCAGAATTCATGCTCTTTGTACTCTCTTTTACCTTCTTCAT
>OVAX01004749.1:0-11692 GCA_900406405.1 Lepidium africanum | reverse complement strand
ATTAATATTTTAATATAATTTAGTTTTGTAATTAAATTTTTATTTTAAATATGAAATTTAATTAATCATATAGCTACATATGGTATGCGAGTCTCTTATGGGGTTCTCAAAGTCTCTCAGATGAGAGACCATCTCTGATATTTCTCTTACTATATTATTTTTAATGGTGAGAGACTCCCACTAAATATAGTCTAAATTCATTTTCTTTTTTGGTATTATTATATAATATATTTAAAACTCTTAGTATATTTTACACAAGATAAAAGTAAAAAGAGTAAAATGTGAAATCGAGAAGGGTGATAAGGGGAGTGAGTTAGAGCATCAAACACAAAGCAAAACACATAAGAAAAATGGGGTCTCCAGTGTCCTCTTTGGCTGCAACTTTACTCATCTTACCTTTTGTCTCTCACACCACCGCTGATTACGTCTACTCTTCCCCTCCTCCACCGGTTAAACACTATTCTCCTCCTCTGGTTTACAAATCTCCTCCACCACCGGTTAAGCACTATTCTCCTCCTCCAGTTTACCATTCTCCCCCACCACCAAAAAAGGACTACGAGTACAAATCTCCTCCACCACCAGTTAAACATTACTCTCCCCCTCCGGTTTACAAGTCTCCTCCTCCACCAGTTTACCATTCTCCTCCTCCAGTACACAAATACGCACCTCCACAACACCCCTACCTTTACAAATCCCCACCTCCTCCATACCACTACTAGATCTACTAAATGGTAATAATCATTTCTCATACTTAACAATACTACACCTCAATCAAATGTCAATTACCTATTTCATAATATGTTAATATATCTCTTATATTCTTGCAGCAGTAGAAAACAATATACAAGTAATACTAAAGAATCGTTTGGGGATATAATAAAAGACACAGTATCGTTGAGGAGAGAACAGAAACGAATACATATATCTAAAGAGAGTTAGACAAAAAAAAAAAAAATATCTAAAGAGAAAATTTGCCACTTTAATATATCTTTCTTTATTTTTCAATGTCATGTAATAAACTTCAAACATATGTCAATGACTGTGGTCCCTTCATGCATGCAAAAATCAGTCATATGTTTGTAAGTTCCAGTCCTGTTTTTGCTTCAAATCTTTCAATTTCAACGTTTGAATAAAAAGTATAAGTTTTTTTCTCGTTTCTCCTGCTCCACAATCTCAAACTTTAATTGGTCTCTGAAATTCTCAAGTCAACTATAATTTTTTCTTTTAATCATTGAATCTACAAGTTTTGATTTATAAATCAATCCCAAACAATATCACACCGAATTACATGATTCCTAAATCAAACTTTATTAGAAAAAACCCCAAAAAGTAGATATTTAACCAACCGATCAAAAATATTTTCCCAAACTATTAAACTATGAATTATGTATATTAAAATTTCTACAAGGATATATAGACAGTCTCGGTTTTATGGGTGTGCTATTGGCACAATTACACAAGGTCCACCTTTTGTTTACAAAATTTATAGGCTAAACACAAAAATTTAATAGCCCAATTTTACAAAAAAAAAAAAATTTAAGGGGTTTTTTTTGCAAAAATATATTTATAGAACATGATCTATTATAAGATTGAACCAGCAGTGTATATAGATAGAACTGAAATCGTGTTCAGTTAAAACTCGGATGATATAATGGAACTGGTCAATTAGTAGTTGTACTTTTGAGATGTGTGGTCATATAAGTACAAGCGCTATAATTCTTAATTTGGACCAGAGAAAAAAAAACAAGTTTAGATCATAATGCCCTGAGGTCAACGGGTCTAATTGACTAATGCTTTCTTCCTCTTTTCAAATCAAATATAAAACTTGATCTTTTTTTTTGTTAAAACTTGATATGGTTTCATGTTTACTAATTCGTCTTTCCCGAAAAGTTTAGCTGGGTTATGTGCAAACAAAACCTCGGTTACTTTTTACAACTGTATCTTTTATATAAAAACCTTTAAAAACATACAATTTAAACTATGAAACCAAAACTTATAGGTCTCCATATTTTTCTCTGTACTATACTTGTTTATACAAGATCACCTTGTATTTTACGAGACTTCAGACCTCAGTGTATATCCGAACTCACTATATACTCTACATAATTTAACCCAAACTTTCTATTTATTTCATAGTTTAACTCAAACTTCTTATTTCTTCAAAATTAACCATAATTCATTAATTTCATCAAACAAATCCGATTCATCAACTCAGATTTTCATTAGTTTTATTATTTTATCCTAAATCAAACCTGAATTTCATTTATCATGATTATTAAACCACTAAATCACATTTTAATTGTATAGAAATTATGATTTGATGATCATTAATTTGACCTAAATAAAAGAAATATATATTACAAAGTAGGAAAATATGATAAAATTAGTGTTTGATTTAAAATTGATAAATTGACGACAATATAGGTTGATAAGTCAAATTTGGTTAATGAAATTTTTTTTTTGTCAACAATTGAGCACAACTGCCGCCCCAATAGTCAAGTTTTTACATAATGTAGGCGATGGGACTCGACCCCTAGATGTGCAAGTGCATCTGCCATTTAGTGGACTTAACGCCGACCACTGGAGGAAAGGCCACTCGCAATTAATGAAATTAATTGAGTATATTATATATATAAAAGAGAGGATGTCTCTCTAGAGTTTGACACATCAGTAAATTGAGCTCTCTATATTAACCAATTAGATTACAAGATTAAAACATGTCATCAAAATTATAAAACCAAATATTCATGAAAATTAAGTCTCCACAATCCACATCGTCAACTAATGAAACTAACTTTAATCCAATCAGATTATTTTAATTAAACACATTAGCTACAAATTTTAATTATCAATTGATGCTAAAACTTATTTTTATCTTCCGTTTCCCGCAGGTGCAGCTCAAACAAAACTGGAACAAGAGTAATACAATTACATGTGAACATGAAGAAGACAAAGAGGTTAAAGAGTATTATTATGATTATGACCGATGAACCTTACGCAAATGATCATTTCTGGATTTTAGATATGATAAGTTTTTATTCTATTCATTCATGGATCGTTGTTTCTGAGATTTCGCTTTTATTACTCTTAGAAAATCTCCATTTACCGAGCTTCATCTGCTATAATTCACAAAATCTAGCAAATGATAAGATGCATTTATAGTACATGAAAGCTTTAAGAAACCAGAATATATTTGATGAGTTTGAGTTGAATTCATTTTTTTTTGTTCAACACTTCAATTCAAATTAAACTGAAAATATAAGAGACTGAAGACAAAAGGAAGGAGAATTGGAAGAAAATAATTCGTGAAAAGAGAAGGATGATTAAAGGAGAATTAGGGATCTTAGGAGTATTTTGGTAGTTAAAAAATGTTCAGATACTAACAACATTTACAGGTTAAACGGATGTTAAAGATTGTTATAATTGATTAATTTTGGTTTTAAATTGCAGAGTCAAATAAAACTTGAATTTAATTTGGCACATTTGAGTTCATATTATCTTATAAAAAAGATATAATATGAAAAAGTCATTATAAGCATCATTCGAAGATAATGTTTTTGTAGTAATCATAGTAAAGATTGAAGAGATATATATTTAGTAAATTTTCTGAAGTCAATTTTAGTTTTTCCTTCATTTGGTTGAAGTTAATATATCTTATTTTATCAAAACGTTTGCATATTAACTAATAGAATAATATGATTAATACAACTCATCAACAAACATCAATTTCTTAGAAAAAATAAATAATTACAAAAAATAAAATGTTATTTTGTCTAATAAATAATTAGGAGATGTGAAAGGACATGAGAATGACCAAAAACTACAACTAACAAGAAAATCGGAAATAGCTGAGAAAAATTGAAACAAAAAACAATATGACATTGATGTGGACTACAAGAGGCGAATATCTAATTACGGGAAGAAAAATCGAAGAGAGCAGCCATTAAAGAAGAAGGAAGAAGAATCTCGAGTTTGGCTTGTGAGTGATGAGGATGATACTTCTCGGGTTGCAAATGATTAATTGATGGATACAATCTTCAATGATATGTTATGGTGTTTTATGGAATTTGCTGCTCAATCTATATATTGCATTTTTCATTTTTTGAAATTATAGTGGAGAGTGCTATGTGAGATTGCATCATTTTTAGTCTGATTATTTAATTTTTTTTGTATATTGCTTCTACATTTTTCTGTCATATTCATTTTACAAAAAAATTCAGACAAAATACCGCAGCATAGCGCGGGTATTAATCTAGAATGGTTAATTTAAAAGAAATAAGAAGTGTAAGTTAAGTTGCAAAAAACATAGAAATATTGGATTGAATTACATAGAGCAGGTCTTGCCCAATCTAAAATGGTGCCTAAAGCTTTTTTGAATAATGTTGTTCTTAAGGGGAATTAAACCCTCACCACTTTAAGGATAAACAAAGTCTTAACCAACTATACTAAATAAGATTTTCGAAAATTAATGCCCTTAAATTTCTTATATTTTTTGGCGCATAAAACTCTTGATTTATGAGTTTTAGCTCAGGGTCACCCCAGTAAAGTGAAGAATGAGTAGTACATTTAAGAACTGAAAAGTACATGGTGATGAGGTGTGAATGAGTATTGTACATAGTGAAATGCAATGAAATATAAGTTTTTGAGGCAACAAATTTTAAATCCATAAATTACCAATATAATATGAAATGATTTGGAAGATGTTATAATCTATTGATTGACCAAAAATAAGTTTCTAAGGATTCTAAATCTTTAAGTTTTCCAAATAATCACAACATAGAGTGAATCATTTTAGCCAAAATGAGTTTCTATGGTAAAAAAATAAAAAAAAAACCTATAAATTTTCAAATATAATCATAAACTGGATATGGAAAAATGATTTTAAGAAGAATATAGTCTAGAGATTAGTCAAAAATGAGATTTAGGCCTAAAAACAATAAAATTATGAATGATGAAAGATGAAAGATAATCATAACATGGATGGAAAAATCATTTTAAGAAGGTTATAGTCCATGCCAAAATAAATTTCTAAGTAAAAAAATAATCTATAAATGATCAAAAAGACTCATAAAATTGATATAAAAATGATATTGATCAATATCGAATTGTAGAAAAAAAAAGAGTGATGACTCGAGAAATATCACTAGGAGTAAAGTCTGGATTGCTGGACACATTCATGTTGATGGAACGCCTGTTAGACCTGAGTTAGCAGATAAAATTGTAAGTATAATCATCCATCAGATTTGCTTTGTCATTGTTATTAGATGTTCTATCATATCAAGATTGTGTTAATTTATTTATTTATTAGGAACAAATACAATCACTGGATAGTCAAATGGACTCAACAGCAAATGATAATATAAAAGAAGATGCTATAAGTCAAGTGCCGAGAAAGGACAAACCGGGACAAGTTAGAGGAATGAGCAGAGGGATCACCGCTACCAAGCTAGCGTTCCTACAATCTAGAGACTCCCATGTGCAGAAACTTGAAGCTACACAAGCTGAATTTCTTAGTAAAGTGGAAGAGTTGCATAATGTGGTCAGTGTTTTAGCTGGAAAAAAGGTAAGCTTTTGATATCTTTTATATTATATATTGCATGACAACAAAGTATGGATTTATGAACTCTTCTTTTTTCTACTTGTCAGACTTTATGTGATGATATGGGTTCTCAATTAGAAGTGAGTTATGTTAGAAAAGAATGCAAAAGGTGCCAGCTTCTAGATTGGTTTGCGTCAGAAGATGTTGTGGTTACTAAAGGGGAGTTCTACTCTGCTGAACCAACATACAAGATTGGTAGAATTCCATTGGATCCTAATGCAGCGGCTGTAGTTATGAAGACTACATTAAACCCAACAATATTTGTTTGGAGACCTACATCAGATGTGTTCACACTTGACCAAGTTGTGGGAGTCAAGATATCATGGCCAATATATAAAGTGATTTTGGACACGGATGTCGTCTCCTCTAATGGAAATAAGAATCATGGATCTCCAGTAAGTTTTATTATCTTGTTTGCATATATATTACTTTGGTTAAAATCATCGAAGTACTGAATATGTGTGCATTCACAATAGGATACAAGTACAGATGAATCACTTGAAAGATGTAGGATTCTTGATTGGAATATGGATGAGCTTGTTGCAGAGGGTGTTGTGTGTTCAACTGATCAGACAGAGATGATGAATAATATTCCTCTAGGTCCAAATGCAGTTGTTCTGAAGATTAATAAGGTGATCAAAAATGATGCTTATTTGTGGAGACCAAGTGTTGAAATATTTTTGATGGGTGAAGCAATTAATTCGAAGGTGGCATGGCCAATTCATAAGATAGAAATTGTTATAACAGATGCATGGGAATCAGTGAGAAGACAGCAACGGTATTTATCGAACATGTATTAAATATATAAGTTTAGTTACAAGAGTACCTGATGCACGAGAATCTGATAAATATCTTATAACTTTTTACAGAGTGCAAGTAACAACACATGTACCAGCAAAAATGCAATTACAATGAAAAAGTACATCTTATTAGGTTGCAATAACTCATGAGAAAGAGTTGCATCTGGCCGAATATGCCCATCCGATCCAACAGATGTTGTGCATTTTGTCCCATTAGGTCCCAATGCTACCAAGGTGTGGGTAGATATTTCTAAGATTGATGTTGCAGAAGTATGGAGACCAACTTCATAAATCAAATTCATAAAGGACGCAATAGGCACTACACTCGCTTGGCCTACTGATAAAATAATTATCCTTTGATTCAAGTGTACTCTTATTATATATAACACGACGTACGTTTGTTCTTCTGGTTTTATCAATAGTACTCTTATTATATAACTAAGTTTGTTCTCCTTTGAACTGTAGACTCTTATTATATATAACTACGTTTGTTCTCCAAGTTTTATCAATTGTACTTTTATTTATATAACTAGTTGTATCAAGTTTTATCATCGATTTAAAATACAAATGACATTTGTCTCAACAAATTAAGTTAATTAAATATATAAATTTATTCCTTTTAAATAATTGTTTGTAATATTATATATAAAACTATTAATACTATTATATATAATTTAAAACAAACATCACACCAAGCCATGATATTCTGATATATCACCTGTCCAATGATTAATGAATACTTTGTTTGGAGACTGAGAAATATCAACACTATGGAGGTTTTCACTATATGACATCGGATGATTTATAGAGAATTCTTTACTTGAGATGAGTAATCAATCACCAGATGATTGGATTTCGCTTAACTTTTGTCTGTAAATGATAATCACTTTTATATGTATTTGTCTACTTATTATCTTTGAGTTTTTTCTCCTACACGTGAGTAACATGTTTCGTATGTTAATGCGTTCGATGTAATACATAATGTGTTATGTATCATCTTAATCAAATACATGGATTCGAAATTGCCATCAAATACATGGATCAAAATTGCCATTAGATACTTGTTTTGATTCTCGAATTATGTTCATGAATTCATTAAAAATAGTTTTAGATTAAAGTTAAGAAAAAACATGACAAACTAGACTTGTTTTGATTCTCAAATTAGATGAACACTTGGGAGTTTAATAAGCATATTAGTTTAAAAATTATTTAGTCGGCTTCTAAACTAATTAAGTTTGATATATCGTTTTATTCCTTTAAATTATATAAAAAACTTAATTAGTTGAGAATCTAATAAAATAGGAGCCAATAGGAACACATCACTGGGATCAGTGTGCGTAATCTTACATTGTACGATCATTAGTTTTCTAATTCTTCTCTTTCAATCTGAGTCGTCCATATTATGATTTTAATTTTCCTGATTTTATTTTATTTTCACTTTATATCTTATAGGTTAAGTCTCTTATAGGGTAAGTCGAAAAACATTGACGATCCTGAGAAGGAGATTCATGCTCTGAGATGTCCAGTTTACGTAATACACATGAGAAGCTCTCCTCTCGCAATAGAGTCTGAACCATTGACTATCCCAATCGCTCCTTCACCACTCCCTCTAAGGTTTTCTTATGAACTTTTGTTGTTCGATTAACTCAAGCTTATTGAATCTTACATCCAACTCAGGGGGGACGGGGAAAGCTAAAGGTGCAAAACCTTCGACCCTTCACGGACAACCTAAAACTCTATCGGACTCTGAAAAGCCTTGTTTTGTACGCTCTCCCAACCAGAAAACACTTTTCTATCTTGTTCCTCTAGCGGTAAATTATGTCTATGTCTTTTGAGTATCAAATATGGTTTCAAACTCATTAGAGCACAAAGTTAACAAATTCGATTTGTGTTTTTTTCGATTTATTTAGGTATCAAATTGTCAAATGGGAGGAAGAAACAAGGTATCGTGTAGTCGATTTTTCCATTGTATCCTATAAGTAATTAATTTATAATTTTCTTTTGCAGGTTAAAGTTGTTTACGTTGAAGATGAATAAAAAGATAGTTCACCATGGAGAAAAAAAAATCATAAGGATATTAATTAGGATGAAGTTTATTTTTGCATTATTAATTTTCTTTATTTATAAATTTTATGTATTTCATTATTTTGTATTGTGGTTTTAAGAAATTAAAAATTAATTCAAAAATCAATTTTCAATTTTCATTTCTCCAATTATCTAAAAACAAAACAATGCAATTTGGGTATTTTATTATAAAAATCTGTAAAAATTACAATTGCTTTTCAATACAACAATTGACGTTTTTGAGATGCTATTGATATTTATTACAATTGCTATCAGATAACAAAATTGATAGAAATACAAACGCTATGAAAGTTAAAAATAAAAAAATAAATATGCTATGAAAATAATACCAAAATTGGGCAAACAACAACAATCATAACTGAATATGAAATGCTATTATAGTAAAACAAAACGCTATAACTAATAAGTTACATAACATAATAAAACCCTATTGTTTAATTAATAATTGCATAACACAAATCGCTAACATAGCACTGACCAAAACCGCTATAAAAGGTGATGGACCTATTATCGGAAGCAATGTTATAGCACTTTCTACAACGCTATGGTATTATCTTATAGTGTTTTTCAGGTGGTATGAAAAGTTATTTTTCTTGTAGTGTGAAAATGTTATAGTTGAGAGATTGACCAAAAAGAGTTTCTATGCAAAAATAAATAAATAATTTATTAATCACCAAAAAAAAATCTTAAATGGGATGGAAATTTTTTTTAAAGAAGGTTATAGTTTACAAGTTGGTCAAGGGCCAAAAAAATTAAAACCTATAAATAATCAAAAAAAATCATAAAATGTATGGGAAATGATGTAAAATAGGTTATAATCCACGTGTCCGCCAAAAAAAATTTATACGCCAAAATATTTATTGGTGACAGGAAACAAATATAAAATGGATAGAAAAATAATGTAGAGAAGGTTCTAATGCATAGATTAGCCAAGATTGAGTTTCTATGCCATAAAAATAAAAATTTATAAATTAAAAAATAATCATAAACTAGATGGAAATGATATAAAGAAGGTTATATAGTTCACGAATTTATCAAAATTTTAAAATATATTAATAATTGAAAACAATCATAAAATGGATGTAAAAATAATTTAGAAAACGTTATAGTCTATATATAGGCAAAAATGAGTTTATACGCCAAAAGATTAAAAATCTATATATGATAAAAATACTATATAGACTATTATATAGTTGTTGATTTGTCTAAATCATAATCCAGCTGTTTACTTACCCATTTGATGAAAACCATTAAGTTTTGTTATCCAAATTGTTTTATTCTCTTAATAATGTTGACCAAGCTTTGGTTTTATATAAGTGTATTTTTTTGGAAGAATTTGAATTCTCCAAATTGATCTGTTAACATTATATGAAAATAAATGTAAATTGTCAATAGGATTTGGTCATTCTCGATGAGTTGTTTACATCATTAACACAAGTAGGCAGCTAAACAAAATTTACCATAAATTATAAAAGATTTTTGGTATTGATTTAGTGTCAAATAAACAATGATTAGACAAAAGAGATTAGATGAATGAATCAAAGTAAAGACAAAAGAAAACGAAGAAAGTATGAATCAAAACCAAAAAAGATTGACTTTTTTTTTCAATCTCTATAGTCAACGAGGCTGCCTGTCTTTAAGAGTTTAACGCGTTACATCTTTTGTCTTTTTATTCTTTTCAATATGAATATATATATATATATATATATATATCTTTTATTATGTAAGCAAATAATAAAACTCTGAATTCTTGGTAGATAAATTACAGTTTGGAATGATTAAACGTGTAACTATTACGTTGATATCAGAGTTTTTGACTCCATGGAATCGTATATTTGTATTGAAATTGTTTCCACGAGAATTCAACTTCAGACAGTCCTATTTAGAAGAATTTATGTTATGGATTATATTTTGTTGATCTAGTTATTAACAAAAACAAAAGTAAAATGTTAGTTATATAGTTTACATTAATTACTCAATAAATAACTTACAATACATTGTTTTGGGTACTTGACAAACCACAAAATAGGTATAGTTAATAAATTGCATGATAAAATATATATATGAATACTGTCGGTACGTTCTTATATCTGTGTTTGGATTCCACTAACGTATACAAATATGGTTAGATATGTTAGCTCTAGATTCAATGTTCTTAACTTATACTGTATTAATATATGTTCAGAACATGAAGAGCATGTCGATCAACGACGACCAAAATAATAGAATAAAAGATAATCAATAATGAAGTCCGAAGGAGACATTCTTTCTTTGTATTATTATATAATATATTTGAAAAATCTAGTATAATTTACAAAAGAGAAAGTTTTACTAAGATAAAAGTAAAAAGACTACAATGTGAAATCGAAAAGCTATATAAAGGGTGATAAGGAGAGTGAGNAGCTATATAAAGGGTGATAAGGAGAGTGAGTTAGAGCATCAAACACAAAACAAAACACATAAGAAAATATGGGATCTCCAATGGCCTCTTTGGCTGCAACTTTGCTTCTCTTAGCTTTTGTCTCTCACACAACTGCTGATTACTTTTACTCTTCCCCTCCTCCACCAGTCAAATACTACTCTCCTCCTCCGGTTTACAAATCTCCTCCTCCCCCGGTTAAGCACTATTCTCCTCCTCCGGTTTACCATTCTCCCCCACCACCAAAGAAGGACTACGAGTATAAATCTCCTCCACCACCGGTGAAGCATTACTCTCCTCCTCCAGTTTACAAGTCCCCTCCTCCACCAAAGAAGGACTACGAGTATAAATCTCCTCCACCACCGGTGAAGCATTACTCTCCTCCTCCGGTTTACAAGTCCCCTCCTCCACCAAAGAAGGACTACGAGTATAAATCTCCTCCACCACCAGTGAAGTACTACTCTCCTCCTCCAGTTTACAAGTCCCCTCCACCACCTAAGAAACATTACGAGTACAAATCACCTCCACCTCCGGTTATGCACTACTCTCCTCCTCCGGTCTACAAATCTCCTCCTCCTCCGGTTTACCATTCTCCCCCTCCTCCGGTTTACCATTCTCCCCCTCCTCCGGTTTACCACTCTCCCCCTCCTCCGGTCTACCATTCTCCCCCTCCTCCGGTTTACCACTCTCCCCCTCCTCCGGTTTACCACTCTCCCCCTCCTCCGGTCTACCATTCTCCCCCTCCTCCGGTTTACCACTCTCCCCCTCCTCCGGTTTACCACTCTCCCC
>OVAX01004748.1:0-11705 GCA_900406405.1 Lepidium africanum | reverse complement strand
AGCTTTAAGTCACTTCGGGTGAACAGTGGCGCCGAGTTGAAGTTTGTGGAGCAGAATTGAGAAGTTTTGAGTGGTTGCTTTGATGTAGTTGAACGAGTGGTGCAGAACGAAGCAGCGAAACTTGTGGCTGAGGTTGGAGTGGTTTGGCGAGTAGGTCTGTACAAGCCCATTGTTTTTGCAAACCACCATGCCTTCACTCTCACCTATAAATGGAGTGGTGGCCTCACTCTTCAAACTCACACCTCTAACTCTCACACTTATCTCTCTAGAAGTTTTCTCTCTCAAGCTTTGTTGGGCAAATTCCTACTAAGTTCAAGGCAAATCAGATGCCAAGTTCAACCTTTGTTGGCGAGTTCAGTTCGACCTTTGTTGGCGAGTTCAGTTCAGTTTTCTTGGCGAGTTCAGAAGAAATTTCTGGTGAGTTCAAATCCAGTGCTTGACGAGTTCACAGCAACTAGGTGACGAGTTACCCTGGCTAGTTTTCATTATTTCCCCTATCCGAAGACAATGGCGGAAAAGGCACAATGGCGAGCTCGACTCAACGCCCTTAGTAGAAAAATGTCGTTGGATGATGATATTTCGGAGACACAAAGACCAAAGCCAAGTACTAGCAAAAAGACAAGTCGTTGGAGAAGGCTAGTGGAAAAGGAAAGCTCAGATGAGGAGTATACGCCTCCAACTCGCCAACCAGCTAGGCGAGTTGTACGCTCAGACAATGAGGACGAGGTTCCTGTGGTGAAAAACAAAGGAAAGAATTTGGCTATACCATCTTCCAGTGAAGATGATGATAACTCGCCTATAGAAAAAAATGAAGAGGTTGAATTCAACCGCGGCATAGATGAATTGATGCAGGATGGCTATACCACCGAAGAGGTGTACATCATCATGGATGAAAGGCGTGCGCCTAGGCCATCTCAGTTGCGCCCCTTGGACCGGAAGGCTATTACACTGCTCTGTCATACAATGGTTTCAAGGGTACTCTATACCCTCACAAGGAAACCTTCGAGTTGCTGGGCATAGCTGGGGATGTAAACCTCATGCTGAATGTGGATGAAGTGTCTCAACTCGCCTTAATGGTGTATCCATGTTACAAGGAGGAGACTACTCAATTCCTAGCAACGGTCCAAGTTGAGCTAAACAAGAAGTTAACTATAGAGCAGCTAGCAGCCAATGGAGGGGGATCCATCAAATTTACAGTGCATGGCATTGAGTGTGAGCTCAACTTCAAGCAAATGCAAGAGCTCTATGGCTTCGAAGCGGGTGCGCCCGGGTAACCAAGAATAGCAGACGGCGAGCTAGATGAGGTATGGTTCATGCTGAGTGGGGAGAGGCCCTTTGTTCCATCTAGAAGTAAAGGGAACCGAATTCGCAACCCAGCAGTGAATATTGCTAGGTGAGTGATAGGGAACTTGCTGTATTCACGGCCTTCTTTTGGACCAATCAACGTAGGGGAGATGCAGCAACTAGACATCATCCTTTCAGCAATAATTGGAACAACTTCAACTAGAAAGGAGCTAAATGGAGACCATGCGAGTGCAGGTTTGGCCTATACTCTAGCTAGGCAATTCACTGTCTACAGGTCAAGAGCTATGACCCAGATCATGCACCAAAACAAGAAAGCTGTAAGCATTGGTGGGGTTGTAACTCCACTTTTGGTGACTTGTGGTATTGAGCTGAATGAGTCAGTATATCTCTAAGCAATTCAAACTAATAAGTCAAAAGTGTCACGATTTATCAAAAGTAAATAAAACATATTAAATATTTACAGCACTATAACATATAATCAAATATTCAGAATTCTATGACTCAAACTATTTTACAGTGAAACTGAAACAAAGAGACAATACTAACATTATCAATGGTTATGCATCCATACATACATATACATATATATACATAAGACTATAAAGACTTAACCAATTCAAGTCATTAAGAAGAAATGATAAAACTATGTTTATAGCATATCCAATTTACAGCACCATAACATTTACAACCACTACAAGAAAACAATTATTTAACAACACCATTTTACAACGAATTATGGACGTTTTGCCAACACTTTTACAACGAAATGTGGATTCGTTGTAAAAGTTTTGAAATTTACAACGAAAATTTTTGTTGTAAAAAGGTAGTTGTTTTACGACGAATTTACAACCTATTAACATGTCAGAACTAATTCGTTGTAAACACGTCCCTTTTATACATGCATTTACCCCATTTTAGCTGCATAATTTACATCCGTTTGCATTCATTCTCATTGCATATTCAGCATTTTATAGTCCTTTTAAGCTTGCATTGTATTCATTATGCATACACGTTGCATTTAGAGCATCTCAGGTACTTTTGAGCATATTGGAGCATTCTGGAGTGAAATTGGCATAAGGACTGCAAGGATGAGCCTAAGACGGAGTGCATGAATTGAAGATCTTGAAAACTGAAGATTGCACAAGCCAAATTTGCTCAACTCGTTAGTATCCTGCGAGTGCAGCAGAAAAACTAGGCCAGAATTGCAAAATCATGGAGCACTCAATATCCAACTCGCCAGTCACCCTGCGAGTGCAGCCAAAATGAACCAAGCCAAACAACAAAGCTGAAGCTGAATTCTAAACTCGCCAGTACCAGTCAAGCAGCACCCACTGACTTCATTATTTTGACCGACTTTGTCTGATGCTGACTCGGATTAGGGCTTTCATGTTTAGGGATCTATAAATACCCCTTTAAGCGAAAAAACGTTGTAACCAAGTTTTTACTCTTTTCGGCATAGATATGAAACAGTTTTTCATTACCTTTGTGACTGTTCTTTGCTTCTTTCATGAAATCCTTTGATCTTTGTTGAATCTCGAATTTGGTTAGTTTGATTTCGTTTTCAGCTTTGTTTGTAATCTTTCATTATGCCTTTTGTTTCTATGCTTGAGTTTGAGCTTCTCACCATGCTTAGTGAGTAGTTTGCTTAGGGTTTTTTGAAGAGATGGAGTAGATCTAGATCTGACCATGGGGTTTCTTTCTTGTTTGCTTGAATACTGTCATAGGTCTTACTAGATTGTATGGTCTTAATGCTTGTTTCAACCTGATCACTTGAAATTTGATTCGCAGCTGTTATGCATGAAAGGTGCTTGATAATATGCTAGGCTTAGGTTCGATCTAGGATTGATGGTTGTGACCCAAGATATTGGTCGTTCAGAGCGTCAGTTGGTCGTGTAGGATTGTTTCTTCATGCCAGTCTGAGCGTGTAGTCACTAATAGATTTGGGTTAGGTCACGCTCAGGCTGAGATTTCTTGACCATGAGAATGGCTTGATTGTTTGATATTTGAATCCTTAGCCCTAGACTTGATTAATAGGTTGCTAGATGAGATTTGAGATCCATGGTTAGGCTTAGATCGTTGACTCCACTCTCCTCATGAACCCGTTTTTATTATTTATTGCTTCCAGTTTGTTGCTCTGTTTTGTTTTAATTTCTCTGTTCTTAGCACTCTGTTTTTAGCTTTCTCTTCATACTCTGTTTTTCAGTACTGCTCAATATTGATACTCTGTTTTTCATCCTGTTGGTTGATTGTGATAGAATCACCACCATTGATTTGATTTTGCTTGAATTAGATAGCCTCCCATACCCTTAGTGATAGCAACACACTTTAGTTTGATACCTATTGTACTGCTAAAAACCTCGTTATCAGTCCCCAATTTGCAACACTCTTACAACAAAATTTATTTACAACGATTTAAAGACGAATTTAGAAATTTGGTAAACACGTTTTTTGTGATACAAAATTGTTTTTTTTTTTACAAATCTAAATTACTTCGTAAAAACGTCTCGAAATATTGTTTTCGTTGTAAAAAGGTCTTAATTTTGCAAGGTTTTTCCGATGAATTGTCTTTACAACGATTTAAAGACAAAATGTGCAATCAGATATTTGTAGTTAGTTACATACGTTGTAAAGTACTCGTATTTGATTAATGTTGTAAAATCATTGTTAAATTTTTTCCTATATAAGGTGGAGGTCTCTCTTCATAATTCACAACACAACGCAAACAAAAAAAAAACGTTTTTGCAAAAAAAAAAATGTTTTTGAGAAAAAAAGCTAGAAAAATATCTTTCGATGGTGATATATACGAGCAACGGAAGTGGATGTATATGCATAGAGATGCTACTAGAATCGTGACAAAGGAGTTTATGAATGGGGTTGAAATATTCATGTACCAAGCTAGTCAAACCGAAATCACGCTTAAATCGGGTAAGATGTTATGTCCTTGTCAGAAGTGCAAAAATACAAAATTTGCTCTAGTAGATACTGTTTGGAATCATCAATTAAATAGGGGGTTTACACCACATTATTATATCTGGTTTCATCATGGGGAAGGTTATAGTGCGGTGGAAATGATGAAGCAAGTAGAAGTAATTATAATAATGCTGGAGGTAATGTAGATGAATCGATTAATTTGCATGATGTTTTCATTGGGTCGTAGAGCATGATAGGATGCATGAAATGGTCACAAATGCATTTCAGGATACCAATACTGAACCAATAGTTGGTGAGGCACCTAACTTAGATGCAAAAAAGTTTTACGACATTTTAGACGTTGTAAACCAGCCTATCTACGAGGGATCATTGGTAGCTAGGATAATGAACATTAAAATAGATTGTAATTTATCTCAAACATGCATGAATATGTGGACCGACTTATTTAAAGAGTATTTGCCAGAAGACAATATGTCTGCTGAATCATATTACGAGATTCAGAAATTGGTGTTTAGTCTTGGTTTGCCTTATGATACGATAGATGTTTGCATCGACAATTGTATAATCTATTGGAAAGATGATGATCAGTTACAGGAATGTCGATTCTATAAAAAGTCGAGATATAAGCCACAAGGGAGTGGGCGGAAGAAGGTACCGTATCACAAATGTGGTACTTACCAATAACAGATAGGTTGAAGAGATTATATCAGTCTGAAAGGACAACAGCTGCGATGAGATGGCATGCAGAGCATTCACAGATGGATGGCGAAATCAATCATCCTTCAGATGCAACGGCGTGGAAACATTTCAATACGGTACATGAAGATTTTGCTAGAAATATTTGGAATGTTTATCTTGCTTTATGCACTGTTTTAAGTCCGTTTGGAATGTCTGGTAGACAATATTCTTTGTGGCCAGTAATCCTTACGCCTTATAACCTTCCTCCGGGGATGTGCATGGAAAAAGAATTTTTATTCCTAGGTATTCTAGTTCTTGGTCCTAAGCATCCAAAGTGGTCACTTGACGTATTTCTGCAACCTCTGATTCACAAGCTAAAACAGTTGTGGACTCATGGGGTTCAAGCATATGATTGCTCTTCCCAAACAAATTTTATGATGAAGTCGGTTCTTATGTGGACAATAAGTGACTTCCCTGCCTACGGAATGTTATCAGGGTGGACAACGCATGGGAGATTGGCTTGTCCTTATTGCCGTGGGAGGACAAATGCATTTCAACTTAAGCACGGGAGGAAGACGTGTTGGTTTGATTGTCATTGCCGGTTTCTGTCATTGAACCATCTGTACCGACGAAACACGACCTTGTTCAGGAGTAAAGTGAAGGTTTGGGATCCCCCACCACCATATATATTCGGGGAAAAAATTGAAGTAGAAATTGATTATTATGGTGCTCTAGCAACAGTTCCCCGTGGGGGTAATTGGCATGTTCCAAGTAATATGTCGGCAAAAGTGGAAGGGTCAATCGTCGCTGGTAGTCTTACTGAAGAAACCTCTCACTTCACATCGTACTATTTTGCACCCACCGTTCACACACAGAAAAGAGCTACTAGGAGATACAACTATGGTGGAGTGGCCCCAACTTATGCAGTAGAAAGAGTTCCTGATATCTTCTGTTCTATTGGTCGTCTCAGTGGGAAATTGAAAGAAATTTGGTGGAGCAGTCTCGACATATATATATACTTTTAAATTGTTTTGAAGTGCTCCCGTTTGAAAAGGTATATATATGTAAATTAATTCTAAATATTTAATTTATGTGTCTATTATTACTTAATTAACATATATCTATACGTTTAGTTTATTGGTAAGTCAGGTAAAAGAAACTATTGAAGGAATTTCAGACGCTGAAGTACTCAAATAGAAAGATATGCACTTTGCACTCTGGTTGAAGGGGTAGGTGAGGATTAATTATTTCATTATGAGAATTCTAATTAAGTTATAAGTAATTATGTTTAATTTAACCATGTCTGCAGGTTGACCACGATGATCCATTTTATCCACCATGGTTTCATTATTTGATTCAAGGTCCACTTGCTATGTTAACGACGACACCCATGTATTTCACCAGAGGATACACATTTCATACATTTGAATACGGTAAAAGGCGGGCAACTGCCAATTGGGGAGTATGTGTGAAAGGTGAAATAGATTTCTATGGTATCTTACAAGAAATTATTGAAGTGGAATTTGTATGATTAGTTTGGCTGAAATGCGTGCTCTTCAACTTTGACTGGTTTGATCCCGTAGTTAACAGAGGGGTTCGATGCAGCAAATTTAGAGTTGTGGATGTAAACGCGAGGACAAGATACAACAAATTTGAGCCTTTCTGCTTAGCATCACAAACACAGCAAGTTAGCTTCATTCCATATCCTATGACCAAAGAATCTGGAATCGCTTTGTTGGCGGCTATTAAAATCACTCCCCGTGGTCGAATTATTGGAGTTGGAAATTTACCCTTGCAAGAAAAATCATGTACGGCTATACATACACCCGATGAAGCTACAGAGCAAGTTGTGCTAATTGATCCACAAAACCGAGAATACGAAGATCTCCCTGATAATGTTGCCGACGAGGATCGTGATGAATTTGATGAAAGTGATGATCAAGGTAGTGGAGAAGATAGTAATGATGAAGGATCTGATTGATTGTTCCGCATATACATGACAATTTAAAGTTTTTTAAGAAGTTGACGTTTTTTAAATGTATTAAGGATTCTTTTATCGTATTTCGACAAACGGAACTTAATCTCAACAAACTTAATTATAATTTCGACAAACCGAACTTAATCTCAACAAACCGAACATAATCTCAACAAACCGAACTTATAATTTAAATAAACCAAACTTAATTTCGAATAACCGATTCTTAATTCAATTTGTTGTAAACGCGTTGTAAACGCTAGACGTCGTAACGACGTTGTAACGTACCAACGCATTTACAACGAAACAATAATTCATCGTAAACGTGTTGTAAACGCTAGACGTCGTAACAACATCGTAACGTACCATCGCTTTTACGACGAATTACTGTTTCGCTTGGTATGTTACGACGTCGTTACGACGTCTAGCGTTTACAACGAATTGTTCGGTTTTGTAAACCCACAAATTATAAGTTTAGGTTGTTGAGATTAAGTTCGGTTCCACAAACCAAACTTAAATTCGACAAACCGAACTTAAGCTCAGCAAACCAAACTTAAATTCGAAAAACCGAACTTAATCTCAACAAACCAAACTTGAATTCGAGAAACCAAACTTTTATAATTTCAACAAACCGAACTTAATTTCAACAAACCGAACTTAAATTCGATAAACCAAACTTAAATTCGAGAAACCGAACTTAATTTCAGCAAACCAAACTTAATCTCAGCAAACCAAACTTAATCTGGACAAACCAAACTTATAATTTTAACAAATTGAACTTATAATTTGTGGGTTTTACAAAACTGAACAATGCGTCGTAAATGCATTGTAAATGGCCAACACGTTTACGACGAAATGAGATTCTATATAAGCCCACGCCATTTCCCATTTTCCTTGCCATTTCCTCTCTTCTCCTTCTCTCTCTAAGGTTAGTTTTCTCTACTTTCTTTCTATTTTTTTTTTTTTAATGGTATTAGGATAGATGAAATTAGGAGATATGTGGAATTAGGATTGATGGAATTTAGTAATTAGGATGGAATTTAGTAATTAGGATGGAATTTGGACTTTAAAATGTAATTAAGAATTTCTGTTATCGTAGATTATTGATTAATTAATTTTTTATTATTGCAGATTTATCTGTGGTTCGTCGTACGCATACACGACGTGTCCACTACAGCGACCTTATTCAAGGCACATCTTCATCATCGGGTTCTGCTGGAGCGTCGACTTCTTCGGCGATGCCCGAGACACAGTCACAGACTGTCCCGTCTCATTCACAGTCAGTATCGGAGCAGCAACCGGATGAGACTGTCAACCCTCAACCGGTTCCTGGAGCAATTCATCCGGATCTCATGGTACCACTAGATGCACCCTATGCGCAGTATAGGGTGGAGGATATTCTCGTGCATGGAAATCGCGGGACTTTGCCGATACTGCATATCGATCGACCGACTGGTATTTATTGGTAAGTAAACTATTTAATATTAATTTTGTTTATTAAATTGAAAAATTTAAAATTTAAATTATTTCAAATTATATAGTTACTAATTACAATTGTTTTATAAAATTCAGGTTTGGTATAGATAGCAATGTGGGGCGAAGCATTACAGAGTGCATCAAGAGCTTTTTGTCGAGGCGACACCTAACTGGACATGAACACCACACTACATTCGTGTCACGTGGCTTAAGATTTTCACGGTAATTAGAAATTTTAAATTTTAATTATTATTCGTTTTATTTAATTAACTCATTTAATTACTAATTAATACTAAATCCTTTTTTTTACAGCAACTTTGGAACTGGGACGTCTCCATCAACGAGACCATCGAGCATGAGTTCAACAAGAAAGCCATGAAGCGACTTTCTAACACTGTCTCCGATTGGAATACAGACTGGGAGCTGAAAGGAGATGATGGCAAACCAAGCTTCATGAAAGCCGCAGTTTGGGAGGGGTTGAAGAATTTTTGGGCAGACCCCAATTACGTGAAGAAAGCTGCTCAGTGTTCTGCTTCTCGGAACACGATGGGTCCAGACGGTTTGCCGCTCGCTATGCCTCACACTACTGGGCAAACTCCTTTTGTCGGAGTCGATCTACAGATGGTAAGTTGTTATATTTAAAATTAAAATATTTAATTCATTTAATTTTTAATTACTTAGATATTTAACTAAATTTTACAATTTTTAGGCTAAAGAGTTAAGACATGTTCCTTCTCTTCCGGATTTGTTCGAGCGGACTCATAAGACTAAGTACAGAGTTTTCATCGACGCTAGATCAGAGTGACTATACAACGAGGTTACAACTACTGTTCAAGAGTGTCAGACTTAGCTTTCCCAGGATTCCTCCGATGGTACTCCTGTGGAATTGACCACTTCAAAAGTTGACTCAATTTATAAACAAGTAATTAGTTAAGAAATATTATTAAGTATATAATTTCTCTGTTTAATTATTTATGGGTAATATAATTAATACTAACATGTTTAATGTTTTTACTATATTGCTCCGAAGAAGAAAGGACAGATTCTTGGAGTAGGATGCGCGCAAGATGTCCCAAGAGTCACTTCTTCTTGGATAGGGGAAAGCTCTTTTCGTTCTCAGTTGACAGCTTCACGTAACGAAGTAGCAGAGCTAAAGCGATCGATAGCTGAGCTAAAGGAATCGATGCGTGCGCAATTTACAGCAGTGGAATCAATGTTTGATATTTTGGTTGCGGGTAATCCCCATCCGATGGAGGCATTGGAGCGTAGACATCAAAACCTTGGGCTCCGGACTCCAGCCCAGAGAGATGTCGATTTAAACGAAAGAGTGACTGAGGAGTAAGAAGACCGTAGTGCAGATTTGTTTGACCAAATTTTACAATAAATATTTGTATTTTTAATATTTTTGTAAAAACTATTAAAATATTTTATAAATATTATAAAATCAAAATTTTAAATTTAAAACATTTTTTAAATTTTTAATTAAATCATAAAATATTTTATAATTTTATTTTAAAAAAATAATTTTCCGTTTTCGACCCTAATTAGTCGTAACTAGATTTCGTCCCCAATTCGTTGGGAAGAATTAGTCCCTAATTCGACGTAAATAAACGTCTCTAATTCATTGTAAATGTGGTCGTCCTCAATTTGTTGTAAAATTTTACGTCCGTAATTTGTCCCTACATATTGCGTTGTAACTTCATCGTAAAAGGGGGCGTCCCTTATTCGTCCCTAATAAGGCATTGTAACTTCATCGTAAAACTAACGACGTTAATACGTCGTTAATTTTACGACGCATTGACGTCGTTTATTTTACTATGAAGTTACAACGTTTGATAAAATTTACAACGCTTTTACGACGCCCCCTTTACGACGAATTCACAACGAATATATGGTCTTGCAAATTTACCAACGAATTTACAATGAATATCCTGTTACGACGATCATTATACAACAAAAATCATGTCATCCCTGATTCGTTGTAAAACCAATTAACAACGAATTAGGGACAAATTTAACAGTTGTAACATGTATGTATTCTTGTAGTGAACACCTATGTTTAGAGACTCGGATCTGAATTTACAACACCTATGTTCACAGCACCTATGTTTAGAGACCATATCCAATTCTCAGTGCTATCAATCCAAGGTAAGTTATAACACCTATGTTTAGAGACTTAGATCTGAGTTTCACTTCCACTACATAGCCAGTTGAGGTAAGTTAAATTGATGCACTTACTTTCTATCTTCTCTACATCTAAGTGTTAGGATTATTCATTGCTTCCACTTACAAATGGAAATGAAATCGACAATATACTTATTAGACATAACGACACTTATCAATCGGAGAATTAGGTTCTGAGCAATAAGGTAAAGCAAGAAGAGAAAATATCAAAATCAATTCTGTAAACTAAACATGAAATCACGGTAACGTTGGAAAATGTGTAAGCTATGAAGGATTGAAATCAAAATCGAGATTGTTTTGATGCTTTGTAACACTTTGATTAAAGAAATAGTTCTTCTTTATTGCTTAGAAAATATGCTCAAAACTAAACAACTCAAAGTCTTACCTTAGACACAACTCATCTAGGGTATATATAGAAAATAACACAACTTTGTTAAATCCTATTACTATTAGGATTAGCTCCTTTTAATCTTAAACAATCTTGGAGAATATCTTATCCTAATCTAATTAGAACCTTGTTCTCCAAGTCACCAAATCTTTGAGCTTATCCAACATTTGCCCCCTTAAGCTCAAAGTGATTCTTTGACAGGTCTTGAAGTCCAATTAACATCCTCTTCTCTTTGAACTTGAGTCTTGCCAATGCTTTTGTTAGTATGTCCGCACATTGCTCGTTTCTGGACACATAATCCATGTTGATTTGTTCATTCTCGTATGAAATGATACTTTTTATGATTGTGTTTGCTTCTACCGTGGAAGACTGGATTTCGTGTGAGTTCAATAACCGATTTGTTGTCAATTCGTATAGTCGTTTTCTTGCACTCCTTTCCCATGACTTCACTCATCAACTCTTGAAGCCAAATAGCTTGTTTTGTTGCATCCGTTGCAGCCATGAACTCAGCCTCACATGAGGATAAGGCCACCATTTTTTGCTTTTGAGAACACCAAGAAATCGGTGTTTTTCCTAAGTAAAATACATGCCCAGTTGTACTCCTTCCATCATCGGCATCAATATTGTGATTACTATCACTATACCCTATGATCTCTTTTGTTCTTCCTTTTTTGTATCTAAGGCCATAATTTAAAGTTTCTTTACAGACCTTAGAATTTGCTTAAGAGCTATAGCATGAGACTCTCTCGGATCTTGCATGTAACGACT
>OVAX01004747.1:0-11713 GCA_900406405.1 Lepidium africanum | reverse complement strand
GAGGCTGGCTCCACTCAATTTCTCACTAAAGTAAGCTATTGGACGCCCTCCTTGTGTAAGTTCAGCTCCAATACCTAGATCTGAAGCATCACACTTAATTTCAAAAGTTTTGTTAAAGTTCAGAAGTACTAAAAACGGTGCATGTGTTAAGCATTCTTTAAGTTGTTGGAATGCGGTTTCTTGGGGTGGTCCCCACCTTGAAGGCCACGTCCTTCTTGATCATAGCAGTTAGAGGGGCAGTTATTGTACTCAAATCTTTCACAAATCTTCTATAGAAGCTAGCTAAGCCATGGAAACTCCTAACATGGCCGATTGTGCTAGGTGTTATCCATTCTTAGATTGCTTTGATCTTCTCTTGGTGAACCTGTAATCCCTGTGAACTAACAACAAAAGCTAGGAAAACCAACTCATTAGTCCAGAATGTACACTTCTTAAGGTTTCCATAAAGTCCCTCTTTTTGAAGAGTCTCTAGTACTAACTCAAGGTGTCCCACGTGTTCATCAAAAGATTTGCTGTAAATAAGAATATCGTCGAAATACACAACAACAAATTTATTAATGTAAGCTCGTAAAACCTGGTTCATTAGTCTCATGAAAGTGCTGGGAGCATTGGTAAGACCAAATGGCATGACAAGCCACTCATATAGTCCTTGCTTGGTCTTGAAAGCAATTTTCCATTCATCTCCTTCTTTCATTCGGACTTGGTGATAACTATTTCTCAAGTCTACCTTGCTGAAAATGGCAGCTCCTTGTAACTCATCCAACATGTCATCCAAGTGTGGTATAAGTTGCCTATACTTGATGGTGATGTTGTTGATGGCTCTACAATCTACACACATTCTCCACGATCCATCTTTCTTGGGAACTAAAAGAACATGCACATCACACGGGCTCAACCTCACTCTAATGTATCCTTTAGCCATCAAGTCTTGAATCCGTTTTTCTAATTCCTTAGTTTCTGTGGGGTTCATCCTATAGGCTGGCCTATTGGGTAATGCAACTCCGGGTACTAGATCGATCTGATGTTCAATTCCTCTAATAGGTGGTAATCCCGCTGGTACCTCTTCGGGAAAGACATCCTTGAACTTATCTAACAAAGAGGAAATTTCTGGTGCAAGTACTATCTCTTTAGAACCTGTAAGCATCACTTCTTTAAACACCATTAGTAGCACTGTTTGTTTGTGACCTAAAGCCTTAACAACAGTAGTAGGAGTGATGTAAAGATTAGTCTTACTAGACTTATACTCATCAGCAAATTTCGATTGCATTTCATGTACCTCTAGAGGAGACAAGGGTACTAGTTGAAACCGGTGTTTGTTATGGGTGAAAGAGTGTGTGTTGGTGCGCCCATTATGAGTGACATCTCTATCATATTGCCATGGACGTCCTAGCACTAGGTGACCTACTTGCATTGGTACCACATCACACACAACCTCATCTTGATACTTCCCAATGTCAAAACATAAAAGACAAAACATAGCAAAATTAAAATATCAAAATTCGTTTTCTGATTTTTATAAGAATTTTTTTTTTTTGAAAAGCGAGTAAACAAAATTAAAAGAATTAACGAAGAACAAGGATTGAATACACCTGTGTAGGAGCCTTAGGCTCTGATACCAGATGATATAAGATCAAAAGGTCGATCTTATAAGTGAATAGGAGTGGAACTCAGAAGTTGGACTAAGGTCTCTCTTCTAAGTAATTGATGATTGATGGTGATGATGGATCTAACCAAAGGGACTAAGGTCTCTCCTTGAATTAGACAATGGATGAAAACGTGGATTGAGGATGGAGTGAATGACGCCACACAAGTGATGATGAGCTTGTGATAAGTTTGTTTCTAAGGTCTCTTGATATGACTCACAAGAAAGATAGAAATCTCACTGTTTCTTACCATACTTAGCAATGTACGCCAATAATATACTTGTCTCTTGATTCTTAGCGCGATTGCTCGTCCGCTGGAATGGCTTCCGCAGAATCCTCTATGGATTTTTGCTAGCAAGCATGACAATAACAGCCTTGTCTCTTGATTCTTAGCACGAGGGCTAGGCCACTGGAATGGTTTCCACAGAATCGTCTATGGACTTCTACTAGCAGTCGTGCTCTCTCATCCGGACCAACGAGGTTAGGTCCTACGCAAAGGAGATGGGGTCCGGCTGGACCATCATGCTTTTAATGTTTATGTTTCGGGCTTGCCATTTATCGACTGGCCTTTCTCCGAATTTGATATATCGAATTATTGGAATTCTCCAATCTTCCTCATCGAAGATTTGCCAATTACCATTACGTGGTCATTAGTCTCGGTGCTTGATTTTTCAAGGTATTCCACCAGGATTACCCTCTTGAATAACGGTTTGCTAGTTGAAGCTAGGTCCGCCAAAGCATCTACCGCTGAATTCCTAGTTTGTAGGATATGGACGAGTACAAATTTTTTGAATTTCATTATAGCTTCCTGAACAAATTTTAGGAATGTGATCATCCTTTTGTCCTTTGCCTCATATGTGACTTGGACTTGGCTCGTAACAAGTTGCGAGTCACTGTGGCCTACGATGTCTTTAATTCATAAACTATTCACTAATCTTAGTGATAACAGAATTTTTGCTCTCCTTTAGTTATCAAATACTTATAGCATATAAGGTATAGAACCAATAGTGGCTACTAACACTAAGGATATGGAAAAGCAATTCCGATTCAAGTAAATATATTCAAGAAATCTTCACAAAATCAGAACAGGCAAAACAGAGCAACAAACAGAGCCATAGCATGAAAACATAACATAAGCAAAACAGAGAAATAAGCATAAAACAGAGTAACAGACCATATGCAATAGATGATAAAGATGGGTTCATGAGGAAAGTAGAGTCGGTGATCTCGGTCTAACAATGGGATTCGAATCTTATATAGCAACCTATTAGGCAAATTTAAGGCTACGGATTCAAGGACCAGACAATCAAAGTAATTCTCATGATCAATGATCTCTCAATCCAAGTGTGACCTAACCTAAATCCCATGATCAAACCTAAATCTACTCCATCTCCTCACAAAACCCTAAGCTAACTACTCACTAAACATGATGGGATGCACAAACTCATACATAGAACTGAAAGTCATAATGAAAAACAACAATGAAAGCTGAAAACAAGATTAATCAACTAACCAAACTTGAGATTTAACAAAGATCCAAAGTTTTCATCAAAGAGGAAAAGAGAAATGACAAGTAGAGAGAAAAGGGCTTTTAGATCTTGCCAAAAGGAGTAAAAACTTGGTTACAACTTTTTTGCTAAAAAGGGGTATTTATAGATCCCCAAAAATAAAAACCTTAGTCTGAGTCAACAGAAAATAAAAGTGGTCAACAGAGTGAAGTCGGAGGGTCTTGCTTTGCCACTCACTAGCGAGTTAGAGTGGCGAGTGAGATTTACCTTCTTTAGTCTTCAGCATTCTTTGGTTCAGGGGTCACCAGGTGAGTTCGGCATGCGAGTGTTGCAATTTGTGGTCTGGCTCTGGCACATCTTCGCTATACTCGTTGGTCGGGTGGGCGAGTAGGACCTGCGAGTGAGAGTCTAGCATCTGCTCCAGAGCATCCTTTGTCTAGGTCAATCGTCTGAGCTCAAACTTTAACATCTTCTACTCTAAAACAACTCTGTTTGCTCCCAGATAAGCTCATAAGTACCTATATCACTCCCAATACAGTATGCATACTAAATGATCCTAAATGAAATCTAAAATGCTAAGACTAAGACAAGAATGAATGCAAATGATGATGATTGATGCATCTAAAATGGCCTAAAATACTGATACATCAACTCCCCCAAACTTAAATCTTGCTTGCCCTCAAGCAAATGAAGAGATTCAAGAATGGAAAAGAGGTTGCAATGCTGGGAATTCAGAGCCTAAAATTTGCTGATTCGAATGTTAAAAATCAATGTCCTAGTTGGCAGTTCTAAGATACAATTCAAACAGCCTTACTTGAAGGTCTAGCCATGACAATCACAAACCCGTTTGAACTCAGCCTCAACCTAATCAAGTCTTCAAATTTGTCTATCCTTTTAACATTCAATTAAGTTCAGAACCATGAATCATGTTTAACCATCACTATAGAGTTTGTTTGGTTATGGGTTGATATACATACATTTTATCCCATTTTAGCTGCACAATTCACATCTGTTTGCATTCATTCTAATTGTATATTCAACATTTTAGAGTCCTTTTAGGCTTGCATTGCAGTCATTATGCATACACGTTGCATTTGGAGCATCTCAGGTACTTTTGAGCTTATTGGAGCACCCTGGAGTGGTTTTGGCACAAAGATTGCAAGGATCAGCCTAAGACCTTGCGAACTGTGATTTAATAAGCCAAATCAGTCCAACTCATAAGTTAGACTAGACTGGGACCGGCGAGTGCAGCTGAAAAACAAGGCCAAAATTACAAAATCATGCAATAGGATTTGATAACATATGTGTAAAAACATGCGTTATCAAATTGGCGCCGTTGCCAAATAAGTGTCTTGCATACTACATTTAGGGTCAAACGATTTCTGAGATCAAACTTTTATTTTTCTTTGTCACTAACTTGAGCTTCAGACTTGTTCGTTCTGTCTTTGCTACGTTTCAGGTCAACTCGATATCCAACTCTCCAGTCACCCTGCGAGTTGTGTCACTCCAACCAGTTTTCTTGCATTGATGTCTGATATACATGCATTTTACCCCATTTTAGTTGCACAATTCATACCCATTTGCATTCATTCTTATTGCATCTTCTGCATTTTGAGTCCTTTTAGGCTTGCACTTCATTCATTTTGCATACACGTTGCATTTGGAGCATCTCAGGTACCTTTGAGCCTATTTGGAGCTTCCAGGAGTTGAATTAGCACAAAGACTGCAAGGATCAGCCTGAACTCACCTAGTGACAAGCATAGCTGAGTAGAGTGAAGAGTGCCAGTATCCTAAAAGTTAGAGTTCAACTCGCTATCGCTAGCTCGCCAGTTAGAGTGAAGAGTGTCAGTATCTTGAAGGCTAAAGACTCAAGCTCGCCTGAACACCAGTGAGTGCAGCCAAGACGAACCAAACCAAACTACAAACTGAAGCATTCACAGCCTGAAGTCGCCAAGAGATGAGCGAGTTGAGCATATTGGAAGTGACTGAAGCTGAATCTTGTAACTCGTCACTCTGACTCGCCAGTAAGCAGTGAAGCAGCAGCAACCGACTTCATTATTTTGACCGACCATATCTTATGCTGACTCAGACTAGGGCTTTTATTTTGAGGATCTATAAATACCCCTTAGAACGAAAAACGCAGTAACCTAGTTTTACTCTTTTTGGCTAGACCTGAAGCAGTTTTCTCTTAGTTTTTGCTACTGTCATGTTGAATCTCTTTTAATACCATGAAAATCTGAGTTTGTTTCTTTGATTGAATCTTGTTTATCTTTCTTTCCTCTTTCTAATTTTGCTCTTTATTTCATTTTCTGGGTTTATGAAATTGTTCATAGTTGGTGAGTAGATTCCATAAGTGTTCTTGAGGAAATGAGTTAGATTAGTGCAGAGCTAGGGAATTCCAGGCTTGCTTAAGGGTATTCATGTTTAGATCTCTTCAGTTTAGGTGGTCTTCATGCTTATTCCAACTTAGCTACTTGAAATCTGATGTTAGGCTTTCATACACCTAGTAAGTGTTTGATGATATGCTTGAATGAGCTTAGTTCTGAGATTTACATTTCTAGCCTAAGAGATTAGTTGTCTAGAGTGTTTATTGGCCTGAATAGATTGTTTCTTCATGCCAATATGAGTGTGTAATCTCCAAAGAGATTTGGGTTAGGTCACACTTGGATTGAGATGTCTTGATCATAAGAATGGCTTGATTGGCTCTTATTGAATCTATTGCCTATAGATCAGCTTATTAGGTTGTTAAGCAAGCTATTGGAATCCTTAGTGAAGCATTAGTCATTGATCTCACTCCTCAAGAACCCCAATTTTTATCTTGTCTTTTTAGCTTGTTTGTTGTTCTGTTTAGTTTCCACTTCTCTATTTCCTTATGCTCTGTTTTTTTGTTTCATGCTATAGCTCTATTTTCTACTACTTTGTTTTGCATCTTGCTTCTTTGTGATTGTGACAGAATCATTGTTTTAGGATTGGCTTGGATAAGCTTAGTTTATTGCAGTCTTTAGTGTTAGCAACACACTTGTTGGTTCGATAACCCTTTATGCTATATGGATTTTATAGCTGGGTGAAAAAAAAAACCTTGTTATCAATGTCCCACACTCAATCACAAGGAAACCAGAACTTTTTCAACCCTCAGAACAACATCCAACTGCTACCTAGAGAACTCAGAGAACACATGGGTAGGATCAAGCATCTGAACACAGAACAAGGAGTGATGAACAGTGCTACTACTATGCTTAACAGTTCCATAGTTGGAAACCAGCAACAACCCCACATTACTCCACCAGCTTCACCTCGACTTCGCAGGCGTAGACAGATTGGAGCTGGTGATGCGCCAAGTATTCAGACTCAGAGGCATGGAATTCGACCACTACCAATTCCAAACAACAACTTCGAGATCAAGAGCGGTCTGATTACTATGGTGCAAAAAACAAGTTTCATAGTCTACCAGCTGAAGATCCACTCGACCATATCGATGAGTTTAAGAGGATTTGTGGCCTGATTCAGATCAATGGTTGCTATGCTTGCATTTAAGCCTATTCTAGGCTCATTAATCACCCAAGTTGCATTCATAATCTTTGCATTTGTCCCATATTAGAGTCTTTTAGGTCTGCATTGCATGTTTTGCGTTGTGTTTGCCTTGGAGTGGTTGCAGGAACAGTTTGGAGCATTCTCGGATCAAAAGAGGCTTGGATCGAACGAAGGAAAGCTGACTCGCTATCACTGCTCTCCTACTACGGCGAGTGAAGTAGCATTCACAACCTGGGAAGATGACTCGGTGCTACTACTCGCTGGTCTGGGCGAGCTATAACTGAAAAGTTCTCAACTTTACTAGCCCAAGACGACTCGCTGGCTTGACTCAGATGGTGAGGCGAGTTGGACCAATTCAGAATCCAAAAATGCACTACTCGCCTCGATTACTCGCATGCACCTCCGAGTTATTTGTTTCTTCGACTTTTTATTTTCCGTTTTGACCAACTTAGGTTAGATGTAAGGGGGCTATAGATACCCCTTTAGCCCCCAAAAACCCTATCGACGTTTTTACCTCTTTTGGTAAGATCAAAAGCCACCTTTTCTCTTATTCTTATTTTTTTTTGCTTCTTTAGTGTAAGATCTTGGATTATGAGCTGAATCAATGTTTATGGTTATTTAATGAAAGTTGCTTAGATTTAAGTGTTGATTCTCTCTATGTCTTTCTTTTTTATTTTTGGGTTTATGTTTCTCACCATGCTTAGTGAGTAGATCTCTTTAGGGTTAGTGAGGAGATGGGTTAGATCTAAGTTGAATCATGGTAGTTTCTCTTACTTAGGTTAATATTGCTTATATTTTGGTAGATTAGTTATGCTTAATGCTTGTTTCAACCTGATTAATTGAAACATGAGCTCAAGGCATCAAACACCCACCAAGTGTTTGATAAAATGCCAAGTTTAGTTCTAATCTAGAATATGCTGCTCCTTGAACAGAGATTGTTGTTTGGAGCAGTACATTTGCTTGTCACAATCTTTGCTTAGTGCCAATCTAGTTTTGATCACCAAGAGATTTAAGTTTGGTCAATCTCAGATTGAGTTTTCATTGTCCATAAGAATGGTTTAATTGCTTGACTCATAGTTGTAGCTCAAAATCACCCTGTTAGGTCGCTGGATAAGAGTAAATGACCATGATTCTGATGAAATCCATTACCCATATCTCCTCACGAACCCTTGTTTTGTATCTTATATCTTTTGTTCATCTTACTCTGTTTTTGCATCAATTCTCTATTTCACATTGCTCTGTTTTCAGTTTCCTCTGTTTCAGTTTAGTTTCGTTTGCATTCCCATTTAATTTCTGAATCAATCTACTTATAATGGCTTGAACTAGTGTCTGACTGCATTACCTATTGCTAGGCAAGATCCAGTTGGTTCGATACGTCAAGTACTATGAGAATTTGATAACGCAGAGAGGTTGCAAAAACCTTGTTATCAAATTGGCACTGTTGCCAAATCTAGATTTCTTTGTTTACAATCGGTTTTTATTAGCACATTAGGATCAAATTCTGGTACTTGTAGAGTTTTCTGGGTTGTTTGACATCATTCACTCTGTTTTTGCTACGTTTGCAGGACGACTCGGACGAGCTACTCGCCTGTTTCAGCGAGTCGTTTGTCCCAAAAAGCTGACTCTCTCTGTTGACTCACCAGTTTCCTGAGTTGTGCGTGACCAGCCTTCTGCTCACTTGTATCACTCACCTGCTTCACTGCGAGTCGAGGCTTTCTAAGCCATTTTCTGGGTACATGCATACAAGGTCTCAAGGAGATCAGAATCTAGTTGAGCTGGTCGACAATATACATAGATGTCTGCGTTTCTAGGTTGGTAATCAAGTCAACAAAGACGAGATGAATGATAACACAACTCCAGACGGCTCCACCAATACTAAATCTGAGGCTCCACCAGCAGTTGATCCAAACCATGCACGACAAGTCCGTCGGTCTAGACGTATAAGAGCTGGAGATGCACCTAGCATCCATACCTCCAGCAATTCCCAACAACAATTTTGAGATCAAAAGTGGACTGATTACAGTGATTCAAGGCAACAAGTTCCATGGTTTCCCTTCTGAGGGTCTATTGGATCATCTAGATGAGTTTGAGAGGCTGTGTGGTTTGACAAGGATTAATGGAGTTTCCGAGGATGCACTTAAGCTAAGGCTTTTTCCCTTTTCACTTTGGGATAAGGCACATCTTTGGGAGAAGCACTTTCCACAAGGACTTATCACTACATGGGCTGACTGTTAGAGGGTTTTCCTAGCCAAATTCTTCTCTAGTTCACGAACAGCAAAGCTGAGGAATTCCATATATAATTTCGCTCAATTAGGTACTGAATCATTGCATGAGGCATGGGAAAGATACAAGACTTACCAATCCCAATGCCCACATCATGGACTTTCTGAAGAGTCCATCCTTAGCCAATTCTATCACGGTGTTCATCCTAAGATCCGAATGTTGCTTGATACTGCCAATAATGGCAACTTCCTGAATCAAGAGGGTGAAGAAGGTAGAGCATTGATAGAGAACTTGGCACTTGTTGATGGCCAATATGGAGAGGATTATGATAGAACTGAGAAACAGTCAGGGGATTCAGACATGGTTAGTAGGAATGAGCTGAAGACACTGAATGATAAGTTGGACAAGCTGCTAATGGTCCATCACAAGCAGGTTAACCTCATGGAAGACGAGCAGATTCAAGAAGAGGCGGATGAGATGGTTGCCGAAACTAGCTTTATGCAGAACCAAGGAGGTCAACGTCAATAGAATAATTACAAGCAGAACAACAACCTCTCATACCGAAGCAACAACGTTGCCAATCCAGAAGATCAAGTTTTATCCACCGAAGCCTACTCAACAAAAAGTTTGGATACCTAAGTAGTAGTATTATCAAAGCTTTCATCCTACACCTCAAGCTTCTACTTCAGATAAGCAGGGACCTTCTAACATCATGGAGATACTTCAGCAAATTCAACAGGGACAGACTACACAAGTTGTGGAGCTGAACAACTCCCACAAGTTTGCTGAGGCACATCAGAAGATCGACAACTCCCACAATGATCTGAACTGCAAGTTCGAAACCTTGAATCCTCGGCTTAAGTATGTTGAAAGCCAGCAAGCCTCTGCCTCAGTGAAAACGCAAGGTCAATTACCATGGAAAGAGGTTTAGAATCCTAAGGAATATACAGCACAATCTATCACTCTCTGTAGTGGTAAAGAGCTTCCAACACGAGCTGAGGGTACCAATGACACTAAGGACAGTGTGGCTCAAGAAGGGGAGGACAAAGAAGCTGAAAAATGAACATCGGAAAACCCACTCACCACTGTAACTTGCCGTCCACAGTGAGTTGAGCCTTCTGGTGTTCAAAATTCCTCTGCTCCACTAGCTCAAAGTGCACCAGTTGTGCAGCCTTTATATAAAGCTAAAGCACCTTTCCAGCTCGCCTAAAGAGGGACCAACAGCAGAAATACAAAGAGTTTTTTTTAAAGCAGATGAAAGAGGTTGAATTGAAAATACCACTGCTTGATGCCTTTGCTTTAATCTCCCAGTATCAAAAGTTCTTGAAGGAAGTAATTAAGGAAAAGGCCCACTCAATTAAAGGGCTAGATATAGAGAGCCAAGAGTGCAAGGGTGTTGCTGAAGCCAAAGTTGTGCTGAAGAAGTTAGAAGATCCAGGGACATTTACCTTACCATGCTCGTTAGGTCACCTTCACTTTCAAAAATGGGTTATGCGATTGGGGAGCTTCAATAAGCCTAATGTCATTCACTGTAGCAAAGAGGCTGGGTTTTAACAACTACAAACCTTGTAAGCTTTCCTTTATCTTAGTTGATCATTCCACAAGGTTACCACATGGCTCGTTGGAAAATCTTCCAATCAAGATAGGACATGTGGAAGTCCCCACAGATTTCATTGTGATCAACATAGATGAGGAACCGCAAGACCCATTGCTGTTGGGTAGGCCGTTCTTAGCATATGTAGGAGCGGTGATAAATGTGAAAAGCAGGACAATAGAGCTGAACGTGGGTCGAGAAACAAAGATGGAGTTTGATTTGAATGGTGATACAAGGAGGCCGACAATTGAAGGCCCAAGTTGTACGGTAACCACGTTGAATGAGGAGTCCAAAGCTGAGTTTGAAGAGGAGGGAACTCTGGTTCCTCTCCTGATACCACACTGAGCTGAGATGTGTGAAGAGTCGAGCTTGAGACTCTAAAAAAGCTCACTTGGGAGGAAGTCCCAAGCATATCCTTTCTATATAATTTCATTTTTAGTTTCTACTGATTTGTTTTTATCTTTTTTATGATTATGCTATGTCTGGTGTGGTTATGGTTGGTTTAGATATTAGGATAAACATTGTGGAGGTCGAGTCTTAGCTCCCAACACTTTCAAATGTCGAACTCGCTACACTAGCTCGCTGTACCAGGTGAATCCTGAAGGTTTTTAGAATAGAAGGAATTGTGCCACTTGGCCAAACAGGCGAGTAACAGGTCCGAGTCAGAATTTGAGACGATTATTTGATCCTTAAACTGACCTGACTCGGACCACATGAGCAAGTATCCTTTCCGGTGATGAATTGAGTGAGTGATTGCATAGGGGACTAATCCTGGAATACAATCTAATAATCCCATATTGCTAATCCTACTTACTCACTTAATTACATCACCTAATTATTCTGTTTTATAAATATGATCATACAATGAACTGTATACTTAGTCTTCTGGAATTGATTGATGAATGAGATGACTTAGTATTAGTTGATTCATACTAAACCGTGTCCATATATGCTTGTTTCTTGCTTGAATGACTTTATCCACGCAGGAAACTAGACCAACAGAGCTCAGGACAGTCACTGAACAGTTGTGTGCATCAATTGAGATTTTTTGGGCCAGATGAGTAGTGACTCAGAGTAACATCCGAGTAGGGTAGGCGAGCTGGATAATTTTGTTGGGATTCGTACAATACTTTCCCCATGCAGGATCACTTGAAAAACAAGAATAACTTATTGAATCAAGAAGAGTTTTCGGACATACCTTTAGGTCCTTTGCT
>OVAX01004746.1:0-11721 GCA_900406405.1 Lepidium africanum | reverse complement strand
TTCTTGTTACTTGGCTTAATGGTTAAATTACCCTTTTAGGATAGATGTGGCTTTTGTCTTGGGCTAATCTTTGAAATCTACTTGCCCCATGGTTTTAACAATAGTTTTTTTCTAGTTGTTTTAGTTTTGAGTTTTTATGACCCTCACTGTTTCTCGGTTATATGTTTTTAGTTCTAGTATTTTTATTGGATGATGTGAATCTAACAGTCTTGGAATCTGTTGTTTGAAAAGGTCTTATGTAGTTTTCATCCAGTGTTCTTTGACAGAGGCTTCTCAAAGATAGAGATTCTTCATTTACAGAGATGGCCAGACCTTATTTTCAAGATATCATCTTATGCTCGTAAGTATCTTTGCGGGTACTCCTAGGTAATCGTTATTAGGCTTGAAGCTTGCTTAGTTATATAGCTCTTCAATGACTCGTCAAAAATCATCCTAATCCTTTGTAGGATCTTGATAGACCATTAATCTCTTGTAATTAATTATGTGTTCTTTGTAACTTGTTCACTATCATCTTTATTTAAGAGAAAAAAAAACTTATTCTTTATTTTAGAATAAAAGTATGTTTTATATTTCGACTATTTACAACAATCTCAATTTTATCTCTATTATTATGATATAATAATAATAATACCAAACAAAAATATTATAATTATATTAAAAGAATAATTCTTATACAAATTGACAGCTATGTGACATAACCTTAGATGACATGTGGTCACAGAGAGGGACACGTGTTTTAATAATTGATCGTGAATAATGTTTTGTTCCTATTTGTGACAAATTTTTAGTATGAATTATGCCAATTAGAATAGATAGATTCAAAATAATCTTTTAATAATTTCCACTTTTTGTCATGCCGAAATCTTACTTTGTCATGTGGAAATTTAGTTAAAGTGTCCCACATCTTTGGTCCATACTTTTTTTGTTTTGTCTTTGTTTGTATATTGAATGGTACATACTTATCTTGATATTTTAGATTTTTTTTTGTTTAAGTGATATTTGTTTTTATCAAACATAATAAATTCCATTACCTACTTAAAAGTTTTGGTTATAGACGTTAATGCTGCTTTTGCAAGTTTATTAGCAACATTATTGTTTTTTTTTGGAACATAACTGAAACAAATTAAATTTAAAAAAGGGAAAAGTGAGATAATATCTTTCGATACTCCATAGATTTTTGATGGGAATGAGCCAGAGTTGATTTCTCGGATAAGTGATAAAGAGTCCGATCTCACAAAGAGTGAAGTGAATCCACAGTATTGAGCAGATTCGAGTGCTTCTCGCAGAGCCAGAGTCTCGGCCATAAGAGGGGAGCTTACGAACTCCATTGAAATCGATTTTGAGATTGATTGTTGATTCTTTAAGTTGAACCACCAACCTAAACCGGCTATGTTCTTCTTCGCCTCTAAAGCTGCATCTGTATAGCAAATTATTTTAGATATGAACTGGGCTGGTGGAGAGGGTTGCGGGATTTTCGATTTTGGTAAATTTATTTGAGCTGATCTCCATTCCTTCGCATCTATTATCTCTTTATTGAGAGTGTCTACTTCATTCCAGCATGTCTTCTTGAATATGAGGTTGTTACGACCTTTCCAGAGATTTCAAGCTATTCATCCTGCAATCGGAGAGTCAACAAGCCCTACTGGTGGCAAGCATTGTGTAGAGGTGCCATTTTCCAAACGTTTTGGGCAAAACTGCAGTGTGATAACATGTGAGAAATTGTTTCTTTTACTCCACATCTGATACAAGTTGAATTAGTGGATTGGATTCTTCTTGCTACTCTTTCGCCTGTTGGGAGAATCTCGGATAATGCTTTCCATACCAATAACGCGAATTTAGGAGGGAGCTTTTAATTCCATACATCTTGTTGCCAATTGATCTCATTTGTTGAATCGTGATGTACTGGATTTAGGTTCTCTAATGCCGCTGCATAACCTGACCGAGTTGTGTAATTGCATGTGGCTTCTCTTAACCATATTCTTCTATTTGCTCCTCCTGTTTTACTTGGTTTGATAAGTCTTAGCTCATGAGCCACGTTGGGTATAATTTGAATTAGTTTCTCTACATCCCAATGATTTGTGTTAGATACTAGCAAGTCTGATACTTTGAGAAAGCTATGTCGATGAGGAGGAGGTCCAAAAAGTTCTTTGAGTTATAGTAGATAGCCAGTTTTCTGACCAAACATTGACTGCTTCGCCATTCCCAATGGCCTAACCCAGATTCTTGGGAAGCAAATCTCTGCCTCTAAGTATTCCACTCCATCCATGGGAGATATTACCTCTTTCTTCGCAATGAAGAAAGTCAGTTTCTTTGCAATATTTGGATAGTAGAACCCGAGCCATGAGTGAGTTTGGATTCTGAATTAGTTTCCATCTCAGTTTAGCAATGAATGCTATATTGAAGCTACTAATATTTTGGAAGTCAAGTCCTCCATTCTTTTTTTGTTTCGTTAGGTTACTCCATGAGGTCCACGCCATTTTCCTTTTCCCAGGATTTGAATCCCACCAAAATCTGGTATGGGCTGATTGAATTTGGTTGCAGAGAGATGAAGGCATTAGGAAGTATGACATCACATAAGACGGGATTGCTGTCAAGACACTCTTCATCACCATGAGTTTACTAGCTTAGGAGATGAATTTGTTGGCCCAGCTTCACTTTTCAGCTTGATTCTATCGATAATGGAGGTAAAGAGATCTCTATTTCTTCTTCGAAAACTTTCTGGTAGTCCCAAATACTTCTCTATGCCTCCTTCATACGTGACTTGACAGATTGCGGCGTTTGTTTTGAGAATGTTATTGTCGACTTGAGCATGTTGATGGATTGTCTAGATGCCTCTCCATATTTGCTTAGAATGTCCTATAGATCTGAGATACTTTGTTTGTTGCCTTTGCAAAAAAACATTGTATCATCGGCAAAGAGTAGGTGATTAACTTTTGATCCTCCTTTTGCCACTCTAATTCCTTGCAGTTTCCCGTTTTCTTGTGCTTTATGGCAGATGGCAGAGAGAACCTCACTGTAGAGAATGAATATGTAAGGCGAGAGTGGATCCCCTTGACGGGTACCACGTTGTGGGATCACTTTTCCAATTGAAGTGTCATTAATTATGAAGGAATATGTGACAGATCTTATGCACTCCATAATCCAACCCGTCCATCTCGAGTGAAAACTGAGGCGAGTGAATACTCTTTCTATAAATTTCCATTTCAATCGATTGTATGCTTTACTCATGTCGGTTTTGACAGCTAATGAGCAGTGTTTATGCGCTTTGGATTGCTTGAGACAGTGAAGAACTTCATGCGTAATGATCACATTGTCAAGGATGGATCGCACTGCCACAAAAGCTGATTGAGACTCAGATATTACCTTACTTAAGATAGGCTTTAGTCTTCTTGATAAAATCTTGGATATTATCTTGTAAAGCACGTTGCACAATGCTATTGATCTGAAATCTGAGACATGCTTTGGACTTTGATTCTTCGATATCAGTCTCACATAGGTTAGATTTGTGTGTGCAGGTAGTTTGCTCAACTGAAAAAAAGAGGCAGATTTCTATAGTAATGGTTGGGCCTAACAGCTGCCAATTGGATTGGAAGAAGGATGTGCAAAAGCTATCTGGCCCAGGGGCCTTATCTCTGCTAATTGAGAGTAATGTTTGCTTAATTTCTGTATCTGATGGCAGTTTTGTGAGCAATTGGTTCCTCTTTAGTGACCTTAGTGTTCAATACTTTATCAACTATCTCTGAGCTGTGACTATTGACTGATGCGAACAAGTTCTGAAAATAGTTCAATATAATCTCTGAAATCTGCTCCTCTTTAAACATTGGAATGCCTTCCTCATTTTCTATAGTAGTTAGCTTATTTCGTGTCTTTCTACTATTGGTAACTGAGTGAAAATATTGGGTGTTTCGGTCTCCTAGGCTTAGCCACAATATTATGCTCCTTTGTTTCCAAAAAGATTCTTCCACCTTATATGCTTCATTTAGCTTATCGTTGATCTTTTTGATAGTTGTACCATTATTCTGGGGGCTGGTCATAGCCTTTTGCAAAGCTTGTTTATATTCTTCAATTAGTATTCCCTTGTTCTTTTCTTTTGCTTTGCTCCATTCAATTATTGTCGATTTCACTTTGGAGAGTCTTTGTGCAACTGAGATTTCATTTGTTAGCCATGCTTCCTCAATAAGAGGTTGAAGTTCTTCGTTGTCAGTCTTCTATCGAACCTAAAAACTACTTCTTTCTTTTTCCATTCAAGTTCGAGGCATGTGAGAACATGTTTATGATCGGAACCTTCGAACCACAAGTCTTCAGAGTGCGCAGTGGGAAATAGTTCATTCCACAATGGGTTAGCTAGAGTTTTGTCCAGTCTGCATATGACCATATGTGCATGTCATGTTCCGCACCACGAAAGGAAGTTCCCTGAGTGGTGTACATCAAAGAGATCACAAGCTTTTAGGAAGGTTCTAAAATATGTGAATGAGCTTTCTGGTCATTGTGATCCTCCTTGTTTTTCAAGATTACAAGTGATGTCATTGAAGTTTCCTGTGAATATCCAAGGTGATCCACGGACTTTATTCACAACTGTAAGGTGATGCAAAAATTCCCTTCTAGTTTTCTTATATGTATCCCCATAAATAAATGATGCGTAGAACGTTTTCCATTCGCAGGAGATTCTGGTATCTATCAAATTATTTGATTCAGCCATCACAGAGAGATTAATTTCCTCTTTCCAGAGAAGAAGTAGACCACCTGCGCCATGGCCTTGCGGGTTGATAATCGTATGGTTTGGATAACCTAGAGATTGTGTCTTGCTTAGCATAAAAGTGTCAATATTCTTAGTCTTCATTAGGAAAATTATGTTCGAAGGTAGCTTTCCTTTCCTGTCCTTTAGACGACGAACTGTCAAGGGGTTTCCTAAATCTTGACAGTTCCTGCTCAATAGCTTTAAGGAACAGGATTGGGCAGATTTTGAAAATCCACCCTCTTCTTGTTACTTGCAGGTATGAGATGAATGGCAGGGCCCTGGTTTGGGAGAGCATTGGCAGCTTGTGGATTGGTATTATTCTGTCTTGAAGAGCTTGGTGCCAAAGGGGGAGTTCTAATGATCGAAGTACCTACATCATCCAACATTAACTTTATTCTCGGAGGATTCTTATTAACAAGGTTTTCCTTTTGCGGGAGCTTGCACCTACCAGGAGTACAAGGCTCTTCGTTATTTTCCTCTTTATGTCGGATTTCTTCCTTGAGATTTTTTTCTTTGGTGCAGTCAGCAGATCAGAAATTCCATCCAGGGTGATCCTAGTCTCTTGGAGATAAGGATTCTCTCAGGTTGAGATGGGTGTATGGTTGTTTCTTGTCCTTTAGTTTTGTTGGCATGTTCTTGAACCTATCTCAAGATAGCTAATTTTGCCATATGAGTTACATTCCTTTCGATGGTGCTAGAGATTTCTGCTTTTCGCACTTTTTTTTTCTAATAGCGCTTTCATTTGGATCCACACAAGTGGAATATTACATCATGTATTCACGTATTTCACCTCTATTGGGATGTTCTCGTCTTAAATGTTGTGTGTAGTCTCCATTGCAATTGGAAGAGAGGTATTAGCAGCAGTTGTTGGGCTTCCAATTTTGCTGGTACTAGGAGAAATGGTTACGTTCTGCAGTTTTTGGATCTCTTACCACATAGTTTGTGGTGCTCTTGGATTCTTTACAGAGGTCTTGAGGTGAGATTTTTGTAATATATAAGCACTACGATGGGCCAATGGTAAGGATCTATTTGATAAGGTATGAGACTCAGATACTTCCTCCTCCCTTCTCTAATATTGATTAGTTCCCGAGTCCAAGATACGGACCTGATTTCTTCTGTTATACTCGGAAGAAACATTCTGGAATGCTGGGTTGTGAGAGGTTTAGGGAGTAGGTCGAGTGTTATTGTTGCTTCGGAGGGTCAAGGACGAGCCTCTGGGAATTGTGTGTGAGATGTTGGCTTTTCCAGATCCTTCTTTAACTGGGCAGTCTTTGTCATCATGGTCAAGTTTATAGCAGGTAAAACAATGTTTACTTAGTTTTCGTAAATCAAATGTGTTATGACTATTTCTCCGTTTGCAAACACCACAATGGAGACCATGATTAGTGGTTTCAAGCCATTAATAAGGACTTTCATTCGTCCTTCCAAGATGGTAAATTCGCCTTGAATATATGTTCTAATATCATTGCCTATACCTTTCAGGACTTGCATTCATCCTTCCGGCCTGTTTACTAGAACTTGTTTGAAATCATCTTCGTTGGAGAACTTGAAGTAGAACATTCCCCTGCCCAGATCTGCTCCTATTGGCTTCTCTTTGGTTCTCCAATACTTTGTAAGAAACGGTAGCAGCGATGCAATCTTCTAATGTAATATATTAGTTACTCTACCAACAAGAGTGAGCTTATGTTCTTGAATAAGATTAGAGTTGTCAAAGGATGGGATTCAAACATGAGATCTTCTAGGTTGCTCATAGTCTTGGGCTACAGCTTTTCCATTCTGAGATGTTGAGTATTTTTGTGCCATCTTTGTAGCGGAAAAGGTCGAGAAGGTTAATTACACCAAGATTGAGGTCCTCTTCACCAAAACCGATATATAAACTTCACCAACAAGTGATAAAAAGAAGAGCTTCACTAACAAGGGAGATGGTAGAAGGAACTTCACTAACAAGTTAGATGGACATAAGAAGGCTTCACCAGAAGGGTGAGAAGAGATCTTGAACAATTCAAGACATGGTTACTGGACTTCACACACAGTCAAAAAGGAGTCACAAGATAGTGACAGGGTCCTCTAGTGGAGGTCAAGGCATGGTGTACGGTGAGAAAGTGGCCACACCTTGTACAAAAACCACTAGATCTAGAATGTTTCCTTAAAGGGGGCACAAACAAGGTAGATGAGTGATAATAGGATTTTACTCTAGTTTTCAAATCCTATTACACTAAGATGTCGATGTAGTATAATAGGTGTCAATCCAAGTGGGAGTGTAACTAGCGATCAGAATATAATAGACTACTCTAATTCAAGCCAAATCAAATCAAGGGTTTATTATCTATCAACCTAAATGATAAAACAACGAGAAAAGGAAATAACAATCAAATAAGCAAAAGAAGAACCTAATAAGAAATTCTAAATTAACGGAACAGTGGAAATTAAGTGCAATAAAAGCAGAAGTTAAGTGCAGTAAAAATAAAAGTCAAGTGCAGTGAAGATAACTAAGTAGTGGATGGGAAAAGGGTTTTGCAAGGGGCGGAATCATGGATCAACGTCTCACTTAAAGTCACTAAATCACTAAAAAATTTCAAATAGAACGGATCTCTAGGCAATTAATTTGTAATTATTGAGTCCACTCTCGTGGCAAACAATCTCAGTAAAGCTATCAACCGACCTTATCATCATAAGCGTTTAACAACCTAACTGGCATGAAGCAACAATTGAAACAAAACCTAATAAACACCTTAGACAATTAATTTCTCAAGCTAAGGAAGTAAATTTCTGAGACGGTTGGATCAGACAATTCAACACACCTATCGGGAGTTAAAAGTCTAAGATCATGTTTCAATAGATCAAAAAGAAACAAGCACTAACAGCATCGAAATAAAAGAGATCTATATTATTATACTCTTAAGCGACTTAGATAATTTTAAGATACACACTGGTCTAGTCCATTCCCTAAGGAACCCTAAGTTAACTACTCGGAAACCATGGGCGAAACAATCAAAACAACAATCAAAGTGGACGACATGGTCTTAAAACTCAGAAAGTACACTTTTAAAGCAAACTGAAACTGAATTAAAACTTAGATAAAACAAAAGTGAAATCTTGTTTTGGAATTACAACAACGAAAAAGCTCTAAAGGGTTTTTGGAGCTGCAGTAAAACTTAGATAATCGTCTTCGTAACATAAAGGAGGTATTTGTACTAATCCCCCATTAAACCTAAAAAATAAAAATAAAAAACTAAGAAAAATAGGTGACTCGACTTCGTGGGTCGAGTCGAGTCATTGGGCCGTCGAAGGTAGAGTTGACAAGGCCCATCAGGTGCCATGACACTATCTGGTCCATTTTGCAATCCGAGTCCCGTTAGCCTTCCTGTCTGAGTCTCATCAGTCTTCTAGTCCGAGTCGCAGTGCTTCGCCATCCGAGTTGCTGTCCCTTCTCGCTTCTAGTCCAACCTTTCCTGAAAACAACTCTGAATGCAAAGAGTATGCTATGCAAATGCGACAATGAAAAAAAACCTAAAATGACTCGAACATGATGCAAATGCAGCAAATATATAATGAAGAATGAAACTAAAAATAACACCTAAAAGATGTTAAAATGCGTACATATCAATGAGGATAATGGTTTTATGACTTTTGAAAAAGGAACCCAAAACAGGTAAAAAACACTATGTTGAAACTGTCTCATAAAGCCGGTCAGATAGACTTTAACTCATTTATCTTATATTTTTAGTTGTTTATATATTTGTACGATTATTTCTTTAGAACTAAAATAATACATTGAGTTTTACAGAAAATAAATGTGTACATTAAAGAAAGAAGGTGAATTGGGGTTCAGAGACATACATGATTTTAATCAAGCTTTCCTTACAAAATATACTTGGTGTCTTATATTTGATCCGCAATCTCTCCTAACTCGAGTTATAAGAGTCGATACTATGCAAATAAGGACTTTTTGTAGGAAAATGTAACAGTTCCTCTTATTCATGGATGAGCATTGTTTTCAGTGGAGAATCACTTGAGAAATGCTTAATGAAATCAATAGATAATGGTGAGCAATCTCATGTCTGGCTAGATAAATGGGTATTTAGTGATGGTCTGTGTAGACCTTTAAACAAGGAACCTCAAATGGATTTAAATCTAAAAGTCTTTGATATGATAACATCACAAGGTACATGGAATTTGAGTTGTTAAATATCTTTTTTCTAGTTGAAGAGATGATTAAATTATTATTATACCTATAAGATGGAAGACGAATGGTGTTGGAGTTTCACAAGAGATGGCAAGTACTCAGTGAAAAGTGAAAGATGGCTTGCCTCTTGTCTGACTATGGGAGCTGTCTCACTATCTTCTAAACACACAAATTTTGAATAAAGTCAAAGAGCGTGTGTGGAAAATCAAAACAGCCCAAAAATAAAGTTTTTCTTATGAAGAATGTTTTCATGTGCCTTAGCAGTTCTCTTCAAAGTTATGAAATGTAGGTTAATCAACTATATTGTATCTGCCACCTCCATGAAGAGACGATCTGCCATTCGTTATCTAAATGCAATATCCCCGTAAGGTTTGGAACACTATTGGTTTCTCGCAACTACATGCACCAAGGTATAAGAAGATTAATTAGCTTTTACATAAGCATTTTCGACCAGATTGAGAAGGAAGCTCTCGAGGAACAAGAGCTATCAATCTTACCTTCGATTTTGTGGAATATATGGAAGCAAAGGAATACTAAGGTCTTTAGCAATGATACCCAAAATTTGGATATATTAATAGCAAAGGTCATGCAAAAAACAGAGGAATGGAGAATTGCTAATGGAACCGGTTATGTTTCAAACCAACGACGAATGTACTTAAGAACATGCCAATTTTCAGTGGTGCATCCCGATGTCAGGTAAACTTTGGTGCAGACCAATGCCTGGCAAACTTAAATGTAACTTAAGTTCTTCATGGACAACTGAGAAACATTTGTGTGGTCATGGATAGATAGTTAAGGAATATAGAGAGTAACTCTGACCTATTAAGAAATAAAAAGAAATAAAACGCCAACTCCACCGCAAATAGACAAGACTTCATCGGAGCCAATGCTTACGGAAATGTGTCCTAGCGAGGAGAGTTCGAATATTTGATGCCAGAGTCATTAGCTAGACTATCCTAACAATTGAACTGAGAAAAATTTTCTGGAAACTACATTTGATTAGATAATTAAATATTTATTTCTGCCATATAATATGATTGAAATTTAGGGTGTTTTGAGTTATGAATCAGAATTCAAAAACAAATTATTACAACTTTTTAAAATTCATTCAAAATCATTAAAACTCATATCAATAATACACCCCTATAAATTTTATAATTATAAACATGAAAACATTATTCTATGCAACTCGGCCACTAGGCTAAATGGGATGATACATGCCTTACCCTAGTATGTAGTTATGTACCTTGTCTATAAATAGTAAATTACATCAAAACACTTTCGTAAGAAGAAAACAAACTTCCAGTTATATATATATTCAAAAACGAATTTTAAAAACGCTAGAAAAATTTAAAACCATGTAATTTGTTATGTTGCTCGAAAAGTGATCGAAATAGCGTATGTGGATGTGACATGTAATGAGAGGAGGAAAACAACAGATCAATATTCTCATCATTGCACCTCTGTTATATATAGTCATGTGAGTAATAATTATTTGATATGTAAAATGAATCATGATCATTTTTCCAAATAAGAGATTCTTGATTTCCTGTGGTCAAGTTGGGTGACAAACTCATTCACATCCTTTTGTGCTATACTGTCCTAATTTTATTCCCTTCATATTTTGTTCATTTCGACTAATACCTAACTATTTGATTCTGGTTTGATATTTTGTTCCATATTTTATTTATTTCTTAATTTAAATTCAAGTGGCAATAGATATATACATATCATATGAAGGATCGAAATCAAAATCGAGATTACTTTGATGCTTTGCTTAGCACTTTGATTAAAGAAATAGTTCATGTTATTGTTTAGAAAATATGCTCAAAACTAAACAACTCTTAGCCTTACCTTAGTTACAATTTAACTAGGGTATTTATAGATTTAACACAACTTTATTAAATCTAAACCTATTAGGATTATATCCTTCTAATCCTAGTGTATCTTGGAGAATATCTTGTTAGAACCTTGTTCTCCAAACTATCTTCCTTTTGAGTTTATCCAACAGTTTCCCCCTTAAGCTCAAAGGGTTTCTTTGTATCAATGTCCTCATCTCCTTGAACTTGAGTCTTGCCAAAGCTTTTGTTAGTATGTCCGCACATTGCTTTTTTCCGGATACATGCTCAATTTCAATTTGACCATTCTCAATGGACTCACGAATGAAATGATAACGCTTGTGTATATGTTTGCTACGACCATGAAAAATTGGATTTTTTGTGAGTTCTATGGTTGACTTGTTGTCAAGTTGAATCATCGTTCTCTTGCACCCCTTTCCTGTGACTTCACTCATCAACTCTTGAAGCCAAATGGCTTGTTTTGCTGCTTCTGTTGCAGCCATGAACTCAGCCTCACATGAGGATAGAGCCACCGTTTTTTGCTTTTGAGAACACCAAGAAATTGGTGTTTTTCCTAAGTAGAATACATGCCCCGTTGTGCTCCTTCCATCATCAGCATCAATATTGTGACTACTATCACTATACCCTATGATCTCTTTTGTTCCTCCTTTTTCGTATCGAAGGCCATAATTTAAATTTCCTTTTACATACATTAGTATTTGTTTAAGGGCTATAGCATGAGACTCTCTCTGATCTTGCATGTAACGACTTAAAACTCCTACCGAGAAAGCTAGATCGGGTCTTGTATGTAGAAAGTATCGAAGACATCCTATTCTCCTTCGATAAGTTGTAGTATCGACTTGTTTTTCTTCCAAAGCTTTTGAAACTTTCAAACCAAACCCCATTGGAACTTGAGTAGGATTGCAAGTGTCTAAGCCCACTTCTTGAAGAATTCGAAG
>OVAX01004744.1:0-11722 GCA_900406405.1 Lepidium africanum | reverse complement strand
TCAATATTTAAATAAAATAATAGGAAACTGTAAATGAGAGTTTCTTTCTCACATCCACCTTTGATCAAATTTTTGATAATTCAATCAATCTTTTTGGGCGAAACAGGGGATATCTCGATCGANAATTTTTGATAATTCAATCAATCTTTTTGGGCGAAACAGGGGATATCTCGATCGAGCTTCGGTCGCCGGCTCCCCTGTCATCAGGTCACCAACTTCCTTAACCTTCCGGCACTGGGCAGGCGTCAGCCCCCATACATGGTCTTATGACTTTGCNTGTGTGGTTAGAAAGAGAAATATCTGCCGGGATACAACAACGTATTGGACCTGAATACGCCGGCCCGTTGGGAATTCTTCAAGCTCTAGCCGACGGGACAAAACTACTTTTCAAAGAAAATCTTCGTTTGCAAATCGATATGCCTTGCAAATCCCTAGCAACAGCTGCAAGGAAAAATTTCCTCTCAGATCCCTTGCAAAATATCCCTACCAATATCCTTGCAGATACTTGCTAGGCACTTGCAAGGGATTGTTTTGCAAGGTTTTTGCAACGAATAACGTTGCAACGGTGTTGTTACGCATGCGTTTGCAAGGGTTTTGCTAGACATGTGTTTGCAAGGGTTTTTCTAAGCATGCATTTGCAAGGGAGTTGCTAGGTCGTCGGTTGCAAGGGAGTTGCTAGGCATGTGTTTGCAAGGGATTTGCTAGGCATGGTTTTGCAAGGGATTTGCTAGGCATGGTTTTGCAAGGGATGTGCTAGGGACCGATTTTATTTTATTAAATTATATATTAAATATTAAATATTAAATATAAATATAAATATATTATAAATTAAAATTAAATTAATTAAATGAAAATTAAAATAAATTAATTCAAACATAATATTCTACATAATTAAAAGATTAAAATGTAATATTACAAAAAATAATTCTAATTATCATCGGCATTCTCTACTTCCCGAGACTCGTCGTTGCCGTCTTCTTCTTGAATTAGACTCGCCAATTCTGAATCTTTCTGAGCCAATTATGAGAAGATCTTTTCATATTTCCGGATCTTCTTATCTTGAGTCTGAATCAACTGGTCATGACGATTAAAAAAACAGTTTTTGTAAATTATTTAAAATATTTTAAAAATACATAAAAATTCTTACAAATGTTTTAAAATTTTAAAAAACAGTTTTTGTAAACCATAAAATTTTTTTGAAATCATAAAAGTGTTATACAATTCATAAAAATATTTATAAATTCATATAAATATTCTAAAAATACATAAAAATGTTTGAGATAATTAAATAAGTATAAATAGTTTTAAAAGTTCATAGAAGTGTTTTAAAATTCATAAAACTATTTTTATAAATCATAAAATGATTTTTAAAACCAAAAAAAGGTTTAATAATTCATAAAAATATTTATAAAATTCACAAAACTGTTTTAAAAATACATAAAAATGTTTATAAAATTGAAAACACTTCGAAAACAAAATTTAAAATCAAAAACGTTTTGATTTTGGTTTTGAAAATTCCAAAATCATTTTCAAAATTCCAAAAATCATTTTCAAAATTCCAAAAATCATTTTCAAAATTCCAAAAATCATTTTCAAAATTTCAAAAATGCTTTAATAAATTATACTATTTGTTTCAAGCATAGATCTACATTCCAAATTGTTGAAAATCTGAATCTAATATCCTAAATCGAAATCCAAATTCCAAAACCTAAAATCTAACAATTATAAGCCTAAATCTGTGTTCCAAATCCTATAATCTAGCAAATCTATGGTTCAAATTGATAGAATAAAGGAGGAGAGGAGAAAAACCATACCTCACCGGTGGTGGAGGAGCAGCGGCGGTGGGCGGAGGAAGAGAGGCCGGACGGGAAGAGAGATGAAAAGAGAAGGAGAGAAGAGAAGAGAAGAGAAGAGTAAAGGAGAGAAGAGGAGAGAAGAGAAGAGAAGAGGAGAGGAGAGGAGAGAAGAGAGGAACTCATGGGGACACCGGCGGCGGATGGTGTGGTCGGAGAAAAAAGAAGAAAGTGAGTCACGATGAAGATGAAACAAAAACGGCCCCTTTGATTTTTTAATCTTAAGGTTGCAAGGGAATTAGGGTTTAGGGAGTTGCTAAGGATTAGCTAGGGATTTAGCTATGAATGTGAAATCCGTTGCAAGTTTTGCTAGGGATTTGCAAGGGATGTGATAAATACTTAGCAACTCCCTACCAAAGCTATAGAAATCCGAATATGAGACTTAACCCCTAAATCCCTTGCAAATCCGTATGCCTTAACCCCTAGGGATTTTCCATATGCCTTGCTAATCCCTAGCAAAGCCTGCAACGGGTTTGCTAGGGATTTAGGGGTTAAGTCTCATATTCGTAAATACGAAACACTATTATAATTCTTGTAAAAAATAAATCTTGAAAGATTATGAAATTTCAGAGTTTTAAAAGTGAGAAAAAACCGAAAACAAATAAGACATCTCTAAAAAATTGATTTGTTTAAATTAAGTACATGTGTTTTCGTTAATGATTGTTATATGTACTTAGTTAGAGTCATCATTATAAATGTTGTCTTTGTTATCAGTCTTTTATTACTTGTAAGAATCGGAATACTCATTTCGGCATACAGTTTTTCTAGGATTATATGAATGCTTACGGGTTTAAGAAAAAGCTCGGTTCTTGAAGTTGCTAGGGATTAGCTAGGGATTTAGCACATTCATAGCAAATCCATTGCAAGCTTTACAAGGGATTTATCAAATTTCTTGCAAATCCCTAGCAAGCTTTGCTAGGGAGTTGATAGGGATTTACTATATCCCTTGCAAATCCCTAGCAAGCTCTGCTAGGGAGTTGATAGGGATTTACCATATCCCTTGCAAATTTGTAGCGAACTTTGCTAGGGAGTTGATAGTGATTTACCATATCCCTTACAAACCTAAAAAAATTAAATTAAAAAAAAAACAAAATACATTTATATAACTTAATTGAAATACATCTATATAACTTAATCAGATTCATTTTCAGAGTCATCATTATCAGTGTCTTCTTCGTCCTTGGTGTCTTCGAACTGTCTTTGACCCATCGTGAGCCACAATGTCTTTCACTTCTGGTTGTGCATGTACGATTTCTTCAGTTAATTTGATAGCTATATGGACATCTGATGATCTATCTTGTTGCATAGCCACATCATCAACTTCTCCTACTATATGAACCTCTTGGATTCACTTTTATGACTGATAACCACGTCTCGCGCCTCTTCCTAAGTTGTTTATGATTTTGTGTGAAACTTCAATCTCATGGGGGACTATTTATAAAGAAAAGAAAAATACTGCTATGGATTTGCAAGGGATTCACAAGGGAATATCATTTTGCAAGGCTCTCGCAAGAGATTTTTTAGATGTTAGGTACAACTCACTATAAACGTGACCCAACTTCTTTCACCGAACTATGCTAGGGAACTTTTGCATTGCAATAGCCTTGCTAATTTGATAGGAAAGTAATTCATAGCAAATCCCTAGCACATTTGCGTGGGACCAAACACCCTTGCAAATCCCTTACAGGTATGGATTGGTTTGCCTTTCAAACCCCTTGCAATACCATAGCAAATTTGCAATTGCATATTTCCCTAGCAAAATTTCCTTGCAAATTGGGTGTTTTCTTGTAGTGATCGTTTACTGCCTTTGCCCTTTTTGGACCGAGTTTGCGCCTTTTTTGTTTAATTGGCTTGTACGTCGAATCGATGTTGAGTTCATGGCAAGTTATTTTTTGGGTATATCCCTGGCATATCGGCAGTTGACCATGTGAACGTTGAAATATTTTCTTTTAGGAATTTAAATATCTCCTTCTTGAGTCCTTCATCAAGATCCGCTCCGATTACCACGGTCCGCTCCGGATGTAGTGGATCGATGTTTACTTGTTCGGACGACTCTTTCCTTGGATTTTTTTCGCATGGGAGTTCTGCTAGAGTAGTCTTTTTCAAGATCACGTATGCTCCTTTAGAATTTCTAAGTTTTCGTTCCGTAATGTAATATGAGCGCAATGCTCGTTGGTTTCCCCTGATTCTGTGGATTCCACTCGGAATTGGGAGTTTGACACATTGATGATATGTCGAAGCAACCGCCTTCATTGTTTGAATCCATGGTGTTCCCAAAATAACATTGTAAATTGCGGGTTTATCGATAACGACGAACTTTATCCACTTAGTTGTTCCAACGTTGGTCATTGCTTCTCCATTGAATCCTAATAAATTTTTTACTGATACCTTGATGTCTGATTCGTCGACTCCCATTTGTTTCAAAGTATCTTTGAAGATGAGGTCAACCGAGCTTCTGGTGTCGACGAGTATGCGTGAAACTACGCACTCAGCTATTTGTAGGTCTATCACCAGGTGATCGTCATGCAGCCTATCTAATCCCTCCTCGTTTTTAGTTGCCAACGTTGACTTTGGAACCTTGAACAGACTGCCGGTGATAAGCCGGAGGAAGGTGAGATTTGATCTTTTCAAACTTNCAAAGATTTGATCTTTTCGAACTCTGTCTGTAACTCACTATAGGCTCGGGAAACAAAGAGAAGATGTGTACGAACGATATATCCAGCAACAAGAAGAAGGAAAAGGATTGAATAGAGGACCTCACGAACATTTGGCGATCTCAGATGTGTCGATACAGATAATCCCAATTCGACGGAAACTTCGTCAAATTTCGAAAGGGGGCTACCCCATGAATGGTTTGGTTTTTCTTGGATTAAACAAAAGAGAGCAATTACATGAGTTTCAAACTTTATTTTGATCTAATTAATATAGTAATTAATATAATAAGTTTTATCTTTTCTCCTACCTTCAGAAAAAAGGCATGTCCACTGTTATTAGATATTCGAATTTTCTGATAGAAACTAGATTCAAATTTTCTCTTTTTTTTTTTCAACTCCGAAATTTTTTTTAGAGATTTTCAGTCACAAAACATAGAATCCAATACAAACCGGAACCATTAACTATTGACTGTAAATTCATGACCATTTTTGAATTAAAATTCAAATCTACAATTTTTTATTTCTCTGTATCTTCTTTAGAGTAAGATATCATCGGATCTCGTATATTTTTTCGCTCTCTTAGTTTTGCGTTGGGAGAATATTCAGAGGAAGATGTTGCCTTTCTTTCAAGTTTTTCGATCGAGCGAATGGAGTCACACCATGCCAATTCTCCTCTCATAATCATGCCAACGAGTTTCAGTGGAGGTGTGCCTTCACTTTCTTTTAACTTTTCTCGTTCCTTTTTCTTGGACTTGTCCGCATATTACTTTTTGTTGGTTTGATTTTGCTCTCTTTTTCCTGTTTTGGTTCTTCGTAATCTCTTCTCCGCCAAACGTTACTTTGTTGTTCACTATTCCAATCCGATCTCCGACGGCCGCGGTTGTCATCAGAAATCTCCCCTCGTTGATATTTTCCAAAGAGAAATCTTTGTAAAACAATACATTGTGACGTCGGATGTCCGGGTCTTTTATGGTAAGTGCAGTACTTACTTTCACCTCTCTCCTTCGTCATAATATCGCGTTTCAGTTCTTTGAGGAGGTGGTGTTGCTTCGCAGGTGTTGATATTGAAGTTGGCTGTTCTCCTCCTCTTCGCGTCTCTCAGGTAATCTTTATCGTAATGCTGCCTCGGCTTGTGATTTCCATCTTTTGCTTCTGTCTTTGAGGTTAGTGTTTTATAAAGAGCAAGTCTTTTTGCGTATACCGCCCTATCCTTCTCCAACTCCGCGTAGTTCATTGCGCGGCTCAAGGCATCTTCCAGTGAACTCGGGTGATGAAGAATTATGCTTTCTCGAAAGCTTGAATTGTGCGGAAATCCTTCTTTCAAGGCATGAATGGCTATGTCATCCGGGACGTTTACTCTGGAAGCTACTTCTCGTAATCGACCGATGTAGGCTCGAATCGACTCCTTTGGGCCTTTTATTGTTGCATAAAGATCCGAACTTGAAGTGGTTTTCTTAATGAGGATCGAATAGAGTTTCAGAAAGTTGTGAGTGAGCTATTGGTAGCTATGTATCGAATTTGGTTCCAATTTAGAGAACCAACTCAATGCGTCTCCGGTCAAGCTTTCTACAAACAGTTGAAAATTGTCTGCGTTTCTTTCTTCTGATGAGAATCTCGCTCGCCCGAGAACTAAGTTCAATTGTGTTAAGAAACGACATGAACACTAGTTATTTGTTCCAAAAATGGTGTATTTTGAGTCCTCATCAGAATTCGATCGATTTCGGGTGCCGAACTGGTTGCTCGATGAACCCTTGAAATAATTTCCTATAAGACTGCCTCTACCCTTTCGTTTATACGTGATTCTTCCTGAATTTTGGAGCTTCCTCCGTAAGACCCGCGTTCGGCTATGGCGCTTCTAATCGGATTCCTTTGGTTATCAGATGTTGTTCCTGGTTGACCACTTCTTTCCAGTGAATCTGGGAAGATAACTCGTCTTACCGGTAATGAGGTTACACAACTATAACGATGTCCTGCCGGCTCACTTGCTGTTCGCTCTTGGCATTCTACTAATGCTGCGTTTAACTCGTTGAGATGTTCATTGAATTTCTGCTCCATCTCTTTAAATAGGTTTGTGTACGTTTCTAGTTCGGTGGTTTGGGAGAGCGGCGCCACTTGATGATTTGTTTCGGTTGGCTGGAATGAGCATTCTCCACCGAACCCGTTGCTAGTAGGACATCTCTAGTTCTTGAGATATCTGTTTCTTGTCTCTGCCCCAACGGTGGGATTCCATCTCTCCGTCTCGGAACATTATCCTGCAAGATTCCGTCTTGATTCGGGTTTCTGTCCGTCCCCTCGATCGAATTTTCCCTGTTCACCATCTTTCAAACTTTTTGTGCGTATAGAAGAACTCTTTGTCCTCACAGACGGCGCCAACTGTTCTAACCGGAGTAAGCACAATAAATATTTGTATTAACGTGGGTCGAATTCCTCGTTTATTGAATAAGTTTTAAGATGAATACAATGAGAAAGTAGTGAATTCTCTTTGAAAATGCCTAAATTAGAAATCTGTTCCGCTCCGCACCGTTGCTATAAGTGCTCTAAAAGTTCTGAGTGCAAAAGATGGTCTCTCTTTAGACCAAGCCCCTTTATTTATAGACCTAAACCCATTTCCTTAACTGATAAAGATTTCCGCCTTGTCCTTATCAGTTTAAGACTTTATCCCAAATTTTCAGGGATTCTCCTGCGGATTCTAGAATCTCCTTTAACCTTCTAGAATCCTTCTTATTGGGCCAAAAGTTCTTTAGTTAAAACGGGCTTTTTTGAGGGGCGAAACCCACCTCCAACAAAATAGAAGGTTTGACCATGTTGAATTGGGAAAAATGTCAATTTAACACCAAACTTACCAAAAAAGTAAAATTGAACCCTGAACTCCGGCAATGATTTATTAAACCTCAAAATTTTCGTTGACTTCTAATTAAACCCTCAACTTTAAGTTGACTAAGCCAATTAAACCCCGATGAAAAACCCAAATTGAAAATTTCTTTAAATTCAAAAGTCAAATCGATTTTTGAAAGTTTGATTAAGTCTTATCTTCCTTTTGAAGAACCCCTAAGCTTATTTTGTCTTTTCTTTCAGGACAACATTTGAAACCGAAGAATTTGAGCTCATTCTTGAAAGAAAAGACAAAATAAGCTTAAGAGTTCTTCAAAAGGAAGATAAGAACTAAATCAAACTTTCAAAAATTGATTTGACTTTCAAATTTTGAGAAATTTTCGATTTGGGTTTTTCGACGGGGTTCAATTGGCTTAGTCAACTTAAAGTTGATGGTTTAATTAGAAGTCAACAAAAATTTTGAGGTTTAATAAATCATTACCGAACTTTAGGGTTCAATTTTACTTTTTTGGTAAATTCGGTGTTAAATTAATATTTTTCCATGATGAATTTGGTTGGGTCCGACAATCTTGTAATCGTACAACTAATTCTTTGGTGCATAATCACCCGATTAATTCTACTTTTAATTTTTATCTTTTGATACCTTCTTGTATAACTTCAATCCTCAACGAGGATTATCATTCTTCAAGATAATAAAGACCTGATGATGATAAAAAAAAAATTGAGTCAAAAAGCGCAGATTTTAAGTTTCATTTCTTCCTTCCGTCAGATTTTAATTTTCATTTAATACAGTTATTCATTACTAATAAAATGAAAATAAAATATTTCGTCAGATTAGGAAAGGACTGCCGAAATTGAAATGAAAATAAAATATCTTTTAGTTTCCAATATTCTTCTTGCTTAGTTAGGATTAGGAAACGAATCCCGAAATTGAAAGACCAAAAGAGTCGAACAAAATTCAATCATTACTCTCTTCTTTTCGTCAAATCATTACTCTCTCGAGTTGGCCTTTCCGATAGCTGTAAATAAAATTTTCATAATTACCATTGTAAGTAAAGAAAATTATTGATAAATGTAGTTAATTTAAAAAAAAAAAATCATTACAAAAGGTTACAACGATTGGAATTCCAAAAGGCACGACGTTTCGTGACCCTGTTTATCTTTTTATTTATTTATTGTAAGGGTTTTTTTTTTTTTAACATCACTTATTGTAAGGGCTTTATGCATTAAAAACATATCTTTAAAAGTGTCTTAAGAACCGAAGAAAGCGAGACGAAAAAAAAAGAGAGCCGAAGAAAGCGAGAAGATCTTTTCACTTCCGGAGAATACAAGGTTCTTCATCGTCTTCCTCGTTCTCTTACCTTATCGCTCAGATGATCTATAACATCTCTCAGTACTTTCGCAAAACTCCTAATACTCTTTCGTAATTTTATGTGGAAAATTAGGGTTTCCGGGTAAAGCCATGGTTAGAATCTCTCTGAACACTTCTTTGAAAAGAAGGAAGTTCAAGAAAAATGAGGACAAGTTAAGCAACTTACCGGATCATTTGTTATCTCAGATCCTCTCTAAACTTCCTACCAAAGATTCGGTTGGTATGAGTATTTTGTCAAAACGTTGGAGAAATCTTTGGTCATCTGTTCCTGCTTTGGATTTAGATACCAGAAATTTTCAAGATGATTTCGATTTTCTAGAATTCATAGATAGATTTCTGGAATCTAACAAAGAGTTAGACATTAAGAGATTTAAGTTGATTTATGATGTGGTTGAACATGATCATGATGATTTTGTGTGGAGGATCTCTGAAGTGCTTAAGCGTAAAGTTTGTCATTTAACTCTTCTGAATCACGTTGATCTTGATGAAGCATTAGTACGAATGCCTCTCTTGATTTACTCGTGTGCTTCATTGGTGGATTTGACTCTTTACTGTGTTGTTATGGATGCTCCAGGATCTGAGTTGGTATATTTACCTTGTCTCAAAACCATGTCTCTAGAGGCAGTTAAGTTTGATGGCATTTCGATTCTTGATACTCTCATATCAAATTGCCCGGTTCTTGAAGATTTGGTTGTGATTACACATCCTGATGATTATTTGGAAGTTGTGTGTGTACGCTCTCTATCTTTAAAAAGCTTTAAACTACATTCAGAACATGATGAGAGGTCAGATCCTGTTTTTGAAATCGATGCTTCAAGGCTTGAGTGTATGAGTATCAGCAATTATCAATGTGAGAAGGTCATAATTCATTGTATTGGTCCCTCCACAAAGGTTAACATTGATGTTATGTCTCATCTCATGGAGAGAACTAAGGTTCGTGATTTTATCATCGGAATATCTAAAGTTCGAGAAATGAGAATCTCTTCTCAAAGTCTAAAGGTACGTATAATCGACTAATTCAATAACTTAATCAATCTGGTAGAGTTATCTATATATATGGCATTTTGTTTTTCACAGGTTATTCATGACTTCTCCAATTTGGAACCATTGCCTCATTTCACTAACTTGTCATTCTTAAATGCTTCATTCATGGATTCTTCCTGGGAAGCCTTAGCAAGCTTCCTTGGTTGTTGCATCAATCTGCAATCTCTCATTGTGGTAAGTTTATTTATTGAGAGTTATTGAAAGTTAAGTTTTGATATTTGGTTATTTGTCGTACGTACACTCTTTTATTGAGAGTAAAATTTTGTATTTTGGTTATGTGCTTTAGGAACTTGATCACGACCGTTTTCCTGATATAAAGGAGCTTGACGTTTCACCAGTTCCTCAATGCTTTCGTTCATCTCTTAAAAGTGTTGTATTTGAGATACTAAGCCGATTTATAGAGACACCAAATACAAGGAAAGTAGCTAATTATTTTCGACAAAATTGTTCAGTCTTGGAGGAAGTTGTTTTTGTGTAAGGGTTTAAATTAAGAGTGTATCAAAACATTTTTAAAAAGGTTTAAAGGGTGGGAAGTTGTTGTAGTAAATGAAATTAATGTACGAAGTTAGACTCTCAAACTCGTCATTAATAGTGAAAAGATTTATATCTTTCTTTGGCTTGTTGTTAATAATTTGAAACCTTAGTTCTCTTTACCTTATTAATAATCATTCTGTGTGCAAATACTCGACTATTAATTTTGGTTTAGATTCTATTCTAACTAGATTACAATCACACGGTTTAGAATCATACTTAATTAGAAGAGAATCTTGTTCTTGGATTTTGATTTTAGTAATCACCCAACAATTTGCGATGGGAGATACTTATAGCTATTTCACATCAAATTTAAGTTAATGAATCAAAAAATCTTTCAACTCACCTAATATATTGTGAAACTACTCTCAAAGATGCTTAATTAAGACCAGTTTTTAAGTTTCTTTTGGAGATATCATGTGGCTAGATTGGATTCAAAATATTTTGTCGGTATCAAACTCAATTACAATATTGAAATTCAAGTAGTTTTAACAACTCGATTTCAATGATATGTATGTTATGAAAATTATAAATGTTTAGCGATTTGTAGTTAGTAAATTTATACCAAACTAGACACATACCTGCTCTACGGTTCGGTTATTTCTTGGAAAATTATTTTATAAAATCAATTGACAGAAAAGAGTTTTAAGAAAACAACAATGCTATATATTTTTTTGTTCAAGCAAACAACAATCCAAGTGTTTTAGTCTATTCCGTTGAGTGGCTTTTCGGGACGACTTGGCCACCTCCTAATATCTAGAACAAAGCTTTGCTCTTAATTAGTCATTAAGTATCTGTATCAATAAGAGAATTAAACTCAATGTTACTTACTACCTTCTTTATCTTTTTTTTTCATTGAACCACCACACTTGAAACAAAGACACAAAGAGACCTTCAGAGAATTACTGTTTACATCAGAAACAGCGGCCTTAGCGAATGGTGTCGGCTTTAAGACACTTTTAGTGTTAAGTTCCTTTTGGATCATGAAAGCAATCGATGTAGTTCCAACTGCATCTTTTGGTTTCCTCAGTTGGCCCTGTCTTGTACATGTAATGACAACAAAATCATTGAGGGTTCTCTAACATCTAAGGATACTTTGATCATTTGCTGGAGATAACTCCTGCTGAGATATGTGACTATTTTCATGTGCCATTTTTGCAATCAATACTTGTGATTAACGAGTTCTGTTGTGACAGTTGATGAAGTTGAGAAGACATTTTTCCCAGCAACATCAACAGCATCACAAATTTTGCCTAGAGGAAATAAACATGTGATCAAAGAACATCTGCAGGTTTTGCAGGTATCGGATTTCAAATCCTCTTGTTCTTAGGATCGGACAACAACAAACTTTAGTTTGTTTCTCTCTTAGAAAGTCGAATCTCTCTGTTTTCTCTCACAAAGTCGATGACTCTCTTCCTCTCTGTTTCCTCTGTTTT
>OVAX01004743.1:0-11725 GCA_900406405.1 Lepidium africanum | reverse complement strand
CATAATGCTAAAGGTGATAATCCAATAAATGCATACAAGAGCATATATCCATCTACCCATATACCCAAGCAATTCGGCCTAGCTACTCTATACCCAGATTATGATCCTAGTCTACCCTTTCATCAAAAGGCTTCTAACTTTTCCCAGCCATCAAGATCATAACATAAGCTTTTTCTAATCAATAATCTAAGGAGGGAGATCTTATTACTTAATTATTCTAGCGGTTTTGGAACTTAAACTCTTACAGCAATAGGCTCTCTGCTTCTTTAACCAAGACTTCTTCTTTCCTTTTCCATTCTTAGAACCTTTCTTATCTTTTCAAATCCCCAAAACCTTTACTAGAACTCTTTCATATTTTTTTTTCAGCTCAATCCCTCCTTAAACTCTTTCTTTCGGAACCTTTCTTTTTCTTGCTTATACACATCATAACTCTCCCTGCTTAAACACAAGTAAAACCCACACCCAAAACCATAGCCACCTAGTCCTAATCTAGTCCATAAGNAAAACCATAGCCACCTAGTCCTAATCTAGTCCATAAGTAGTAAACCAGAATCTACATGGAGACATGCTCTTGTCGGTTCTCACCTAACACTTTATGCTAAGCTATTCCGAAAAAGCCCTCACAATCACACAGCAAACATGGTAAGGTTTAAAATAAGATGATTATGAAGCAAGGTGGGATACTATTTGGACTAACAAGATAGAAGTCATGAAGGAGAAAGATAGTCCAAATATTCTGTGAAATCCATGAACTCCAAATTGATGCAAAGATTAGATAATCGCTAATTCAGATTCTGGTTATCACTTAAGCAAGGGACAGCATCGAATCACAGCACTTTCAATCAAAATATGCAATGCATTCTGTAAATTCCAAGCATGGTTCAGTTTTCACTTTCAGAGCAAGAGTGAATGCAACCAACAACTATCAACGAGGGCAGTGAATTTAGCATGTCGAATCAGCAGTCTAGATGGCAATCAACATCATAATTCCCAATGCAGTTCTTAACTTGATCTTATATGTAATACAATGCAACTACATGAACACTCTGTTTTTGAGTTTTTGAAAAAGTTTCATTTTTTTTTTGTGTTTTTTTGTGCCTTACATGAATGCATGAACAAAATATGCTTGAAATGCAAAATCTTTTTGGATTTTTGTAAAACTTAGATGAATGCATGATCTAAATGAGAATAGAAAATAAGAACAAAACAAACATGATCAAATATCCTCTAGAACCCTCCCCCAAACTTAAATCACAAAGTCCCTTGTGTGGATAAAAACTTAGAGGAGAATCCTAGACCAACAACAAGTAAAAACGATAAAAGAAATGTAATGATATATACAATGAATGTTTGGAGTTAATACTTCATTTGAAGTACTGATTCCAATCGAATGGATCAGTATAGTTCGTGTAGTGTAGAGGGTGGCAAGGAGCATGATCATAATCAAGTGACATTGGAGTGTAGCCCTGCGGAGCTGTGTTATAAGCAAGTGGAGCAGCCTCATAGTCAATTAGTATTGTGTGTTCTGAGGCAACATAGTTGGATGGGTTGTAGTCCTGAGGAGTCGTGAAGTGGGATTCGGGTCTTGAAGATTCGCCTACACCTTCTCCAACTTCATGAAACGAGGCAGCCTAAGGGTTGTGCATATTGCTCAACTCCACGATATTGATCTCCGCCACCCAACTCGGGTCTCAACTCTGGCTGCTGACCCTAATCAGGATCAAAATTCACCAAAACCTGCGGTGTGGTGTTGTCCTCCCGGTTGCCTGATGTTGTCCTTGGTATATGAGACAAATTCCGAGTAGGGATAGAGGTGGAACGTCTTCGAGGTTGTCCAGAAACAGACCTTGTTCTTCTCAACGTTGGTGGCATTGGCCTAGGTGGAGGAGTCTTTTCCTTGGAATGAGAACTAAACCTCAAGACTCTTTTGAAGGCTTCAATCTGGTTCTTCATCTCATAATGTGACTCGACAAGTGTTTCTATCACATTGTCCTGCAGCTTATTCCATTTCTGAAGGAGACCAGTCATCTTATGTGCTGACTTCACTCCATTAGTCCATTTTGGGTCGACTTCATCATCAAAGTAGTAACAATCTGGCTCCTGCTGAGCAACCACATCCTCGTCCCTTGGCTGTTGAGCCTTTTCTAGAAGCTTCCACGGTGCAAAGAGCTTCTCTTGGAGGTCTAAAGTTAATGTTATTGCCCAGCTCTATCGTTGTGAACTCTAGATGAGGAACTTGCATCAGCTCCTCATCCTCAGATTATGGATCAATGAACTTGTAGAGACAAAGTCCATTACTTGGAGTTCGTTCCAGATATCCAGTCCTCTTCAGATAAGGGATATCAACCCAATTAGGCTGAATAGGAAGAGATTTCAGCCTTGCTCCACAAGCTTTCAAGATCGATATTACTATCCCACCAACACATATAATCCCCTTTTTCTTCACTTTGAGTCTAGTAACCCAATGCCTGTAGCTTAATAACTAATCCAGTAGTACTGAAGTAAACTTATCCCCCGGCACATCACCTTGGAATTCTCTACCATATCTCCTGCTTTCTCTGTTCAGCAGCTCCTTGAGTCCGTCGTCTATCATTTCAAGCTCTACCGGCCTCACATTCCTTGTGGAGATTCGAGGAAAACAAGAATTGGCCAGTACTCTATGGAAGTAGTGAATAGCTGGGTTCCGAATGGCATTGCTTCTACTCCTTAACGCAAGATACTCATCAGGCCCAGCTATTACCTGCCATAAGGCTTGGAGTTCTTCAGGCTCATAGTCATAGGTGCAGTGTGTTCCAGATGGAAGCTCAAACAACGCCTCAAATTGCTTAACTGTTATTGCATATTCCTCTAATTTGCCTTTATCATTCCTGGCTTTGAAAGTCAGGTAACCAAAATCACCTTCCTCTATCCACGGTCCCATGTCTGTATCATATAAGTTCATCTCCACAGACACAAGGAATTGACAAGTTTCCTCTTTATAGGATGGTTGGCTACAAGATACAAAATAAGACAATCTGCATTTTTCAAGCATGTAATCGACATCTCTGGCAATTGCTTGCTTAACCATCATTTCACGATGGATGTACCGAGTTCCTCTGACCTTCATTGAACGGAAAGCCTTGAGTGCTTGGGTATATGTCAAAGGCTGTACATCCTCATCTCCTGATTCTGCTCCTAATTCAAAATCCTCCTCCTCATTAGTATCACTCAACCCCAATACAACATCGAACTCGGGGGTTTCTGCAATCTTCTTTCCTCGTCGGATTTCCTCTCTTCTTGCTGCAAATTCTGCAGAATCTTCATCATCGAAATGCACTACTGGAGGTTCTTGCTGTTTTGACCCTCTGGTTGACCTTTTTGAAGGACCACCACCAAAATTTAACATTCTGCTCTGTACACTGACTATGCTTACTCAACTAAATCTCACAACTCTGTTATCTGCTCTACTCACCTATGTGACTCAGCCAAGACACAAGAGTCAAAATAAACCTTCTTGAAAATCTTAACTGACTCGGCTTCTTGACTCTGCTTATGAACCCGAGTTGAAAAATATGCTCAACCTCTTCGCTAAATTCCCTCAACTCAGCCTTGAACTCAACTTCAGAAAAAATGCAACTCGGCTAAGATACACGATTCCAACCACGAACTTCACAAAATTCCTCCAATAGAACCCAACTTAGCTCAAGACTTGTTTTTTTTTTTTTAGACACAAATTTAACTCAGCTTCTACACACATTAGATCAAACTCGGCCAAAGAGCATACCTTAACTCGAATCCACCAAGAACTAACAACTTAAACAAAAATCCAAACACCACTTCAAACGCAAACTCCACTTCTTCGACCATAACACAACTCGGCCAAGTGACTTCACCTAATAGCCCGAGTCAGTCTTTAAATCTTTCAAAAGCACCAACTCTACTCTTCTTCTAAAAAAATCCACTCGGCCACTTGACTCAGCTCTATAACCCGAGTTGGCCATAGACTCGCAAAAATCCTCCAAGAAAATCCGATCTCGGCTTGTACTTAGCTTTAAAACCCGTTATCATCACGTTTTTAGACCAACTCACTTCTGCTCTCACTCCTTTTTCAATAACTCAGCTTCTTACCAACCATAAACCCCCACTCGGTTAGGCGACTTCACCAAAGAACCCGAGTTGACAAAAGCGCACTTGTTCACCACAAAATTAAACCCGACTCGACTAAGCGACTTCACCAACGAACCCGAGTCAACAAGGATCTCACGAAAACTCCAATCTTGGCAAAAGAAACCCTAGTTTACACAAGCACACTTCTTCACTACAAATCTCAACTCAAATCCTTGTTAAAACTCCACTCGGCCAAGTGACTTCACCAAATAACCCGAGTCGCAAAAGATCTAAGCTTGAATACTACCAAAATAACTCGACTCGGCCACAAGAACTCAAGTTTAACCAAGGCTAACACCGCTTCTTAAGCAAAAACAAAACAAGGCCTAGAACTTGGTTTCGTGACCTGAGTCAGTAAACAGTGAACAAGAAAAACGTAGCTTGGCTTCAAACTCTTAATGTATGCTTCTCCTTCATGAATATGACTAAGTTAGCGAGGAATGATGCAGATCTTAGCTCAGCTTGGTGGTATTAAATTAACTAAGCTCACAAAAACTCAGCTCTGGTCTATGACTCTGCCAAAGTAGCCGAGTTAAGCGTTTCAAGAGTGTGAGTTTGGCGAGTAATGAACGAAACGTGAAGAAAAAGACCATGGCACGACGGTGGAGATGTAAACTCGGTGGTGATCAAATCAGCTCGGCCTTCCGTTGTGTTGATTTGGCCGAGTTGGTCTCCAAAATGTCTCTAAGCTTCTGAAATATCAAGAACTCTCACAAGACACTCAATAATTGTTAGTATAGAAAATGAGTGCAAATTGACAAATTCTAGAGACAATAGATGAGAGAATCATGTGAGGCTACATTAACTTTGTGTGAAAGCAAAATGAGTAGTGAAGACAATTGCACAAGGTGAAGTGAAATGTCTGCTACATTCACGTAACAGTAGTTGTGATGAAGCCAAAACTTTAAAAAAAATGAAGGACCCACAAACTATTTTAGCTATGTGTGGGTTTTTTGTACAGAATATTGGTTTTGTCCCGTGAGCTAAATAAAGCAATATTAAGGATACGTTGGCACACATGAAGATCAGGTGAACAATTCAATGATATCACCAGCTTTTTAGTCTGACTTGGGTCTGAACTTTCCTACAGAGGCCAAGTCAGATTTTTATCCACCAGATTTTCAACTGAAACTTCTTCTTTCTTGGCCAAGTTGATGATTAAATTTCCTTTTTCTGCATTGGCCACCGATTTTGACTCCACTCCAATCTAAAAACCTGAAAACAAATACTAAACTGCACAATTGAAATAAAAACTGCTAAAGAAATAAACTAACTAAAATATTTACAAAGGATATTTGGGATAGCCTCCCAATTGTGCTTGTTTAAAGTCCTGAGCTTGACTCCTCACACCCATCAGAGATGTGTTGGCTCATTGAACAGAACCGAAGTTCCCTCGGAAACAGTCTCATCTGCCAAGTAAGGCTTCACTCTTTGCCCATTCACTGTAAATTCTTCCTCATTCTTGTTCAGCAAATTTATTGCTCCATATGGTAAGACTTCTTGTACCTTGAATGGTCCAGACCATCTTGATTTCAATTGACCAGGAAATAGCTTAAGCCTTGAATTAAACAGCAACACTTGATCCCCAGCTGTGATTCGCTTAGGAGCAATTTTCCTATCATGAAAGGCTTTAGTTCTTTCCTTCTAAATTTTGGAACTCTCATATGCTTCAAGCCTGTTTTCCTCCAATTCATGCAGGTTCATAAGCCTTTTCCCCCGAGCAGTCTTAAGATCAAAATTGAGGAACTTCGTTATCCACAGTGCTTTGTACTCTATCTCAACTGGCTAATGGCATGAATTTCCATACAGCAACTGAAACGGAGTTCTTCCAATTGGTGTTTTGAAAGCTGTTCTGTAAGCCCACAAAGTGTCATCCAACTTTACTGCCCAATCCCGCTTTGAAACTCCAACAACTCTGGCTAATATGTTCTTAATCTGCTTATTTGAGACTTTCACTTGGCCACTAGTCTGTGGATAATAAGGTGTAGCTACCTTATGCTTAACTCCATGTTTCTTCAACAGATTCTCAAACAGCTTGTTTATGAAGTGAGATCCTCCATCACTTATCACCACTCTAGGCACTCCAAATCTGGGGAAAATGATACTCTTAAACATTTTGATCACCACTTTAGCATCATTAGCAGGACAAGCTATGGCCTCAACCCACTTGGGGATATAGTCCACTGCTACCAAGATATAGTTATTCCCATGTGATGGTGGATTAAATGGACCCAAAAAATCAATGCCCCAGCAGTCAAATATTTCAACTTCCAAAATTGGTTTCTGTGGCATTTCATTCCTTTTGCTGATGTTTCCCATCCTCTGACAATGGTCATATTTGGAGATAAAAGCTTGAGCATCTTTAAACACAGTTGGCTACCATAAACCAGATTGTAGAATTTTCTGAACCGTCTTGAATGTAGCAAAAGGACCACCATAGGCTGATCCATGACAATGCTCCAAGACACCCTGAACTTCATCCTCTGCAATGCACCTTCTAAACAAGCCATCAGGTCCCTTCTTGTATAAATAAGGTTCATCCCAGAAATAATAATTCACATCTCTAAAAAATTTCTTCCTCTGGTAGGAATCAAAACACTTAGGCACTTCACCTACTAACAAGTAATTGACCAAATCTGCATACCAAGGCAGAGTCGCTCCAGCAAGCTTGTCACTGATCTGATAACACTTCTCTTCTACTCTGAGGGTCATGAGGTGCTCTTCTGGCATTGAATCATTAATAAGGATTTCATCCTCTATCATCATTCTTGATAAGTGATCAGCTACTCCATTCTCCACTCTAGGTTTATCCACCACTTCCATGTTAAAATTCTTGAAGCAGCAAATTCCATCTCAGTAATCTGAGCTTCGCATCTTTTTTCTTCATTAGGTACTTCAAAGCTGCATGATTTGTGTGTACAATCACTTTTGACCCAACCAGATACGATCTAAACTTCTCAAATGCAAAGACCACTATTAGAAGTTCTTTTTCTATAGTTGCATATTTGACTTGGGCATCATCCAGCGTCCGACTGGCATAATAGATAACATTCAGCTTCTTATCCTTCTTTTGACCCAGAACTGCTCCTACAGCAAAATCACTAGCGTCACACATTATCTCAAATGGTAGAGTTCAATCTGGAGCTTGGACTATTGGAGCAGAAACCAAAGCTTCTTTGATCATCAAAAACGCCTCAACACACTCAGAGTCAACATTGAACTCAACCTCTTTGCATAGTAGGCGTGTCAATGGTCTTGCAATTTTGGAGAAGTCTTTGATAAACCTCCTGTAAAACCCTGCATGACCCAGAAAACTTCGAATATTCTTTACTGTCTTAGGAGGTTGCAACTGAACCATTACTTCAATCTTGGCTTGATCAACCTCAATACCCTTTTCTAATATCTTGTGACCCAAAACTAGTCCTTCCTGAACCATGAAGTGACACTTTTCTCAGTTCAGCACAAGGTTGGTCTCCACACACTTGTTAAGGACCCTGCACAGATTTGACAAACAAGAAGACAAGGAAGATCCATAGACAGAAAAGTCGTCCATGAAGACCTCAACCGTCTCCTCTATTAGATCTAAAAATATAGATGTCATGCAGCGTTGAAAAGTAGCAGGAGCATTACACAAACCAAATAGCATTCATCTATAAGCAAACGTGCCATAAGGGAAGGTAAAGGTTGTCTTTTCCTGATAATCCGGATGCATAGGTATTTGAAAAAATCCACTATATCCGTCAAGGAAACAGTAATACCTATGGTTAGACAACCTCTCTAGCATCTGGTCAATAAAGGGTAAAGGGAAGTGATCCTTTCTAGCTGATGAATTAAGTCTCCTATAATCAGTACACATCCTATGACCAGTTATTGTTCTAGTAGGTATCAACTCATTCTTATCATTCTTGACTACAGTTATACCTCCTTTTTTACGGACACAATGCACAGGAGATACCCACTTACTATCAGAGATGGGATATATAATATCAGCATCTAGCAGTTTCAGTATCTCCTTTTTCACTACTTCCTTAAGGTTAGGATTTAACCTCCTCTGAGGCTCTATGCTAGAATGAGACTCATCCTCCAAATGTATTTTATGAGTGCAAAAACTAGGAGATATTCCTCTAATGTCCTTAGGAGTATACCCAATAGCTTTCCTACACCGCTTATGTTTATTTAATAACCTGTTCAGCTCATCAGCATTCAAAGCATTATTGACAATCACAAGATAAGTGTCGTTGGGACCTAAGAAAGCGTACCTTAGCCCTGTAGGAAGTGGTTTCATTTCCACTCTAGGTGCATTCAGCTCAGACCAGTCATCTAATACCACAGTTTCGCTCGACTCACCCACTAACCCTGCTTGGAAGGCCGAGTCGAGTTCAAAAATTAACAATCCCTGACTTGTTGAGACTGATCCTTCCCCAGTTTCTACCACAACTTCATTTTTGGCCAAATCTTCAAACTCAACTGACCCATTTAGAGATCTATGAGAGTCCAACAACTTCTCATAGCATTCAACTTCCTTAGTCAAATAACTTTCTGCAGCTGGTTTAGTCAAAGCTACTTGTAGCTGATCTTCTACTGCTAATACCTCCAATAGCTCATCCGCTAAAGCATCCATTTGCTGAACTGAAAATAACTGACCTTCAATGGTTGGTCTCTTCATGACTTCCTTTATATTAAACTTCATCTTGAAGTCATTGCCCAAATTCAACTCAATTGTCCCATTCTTCACATCAATCAGAGCACCAATAGTGGCTAAGAAAGGTCTTCCAAAGGGCAATGGGTCCTTAGGTTCCTCATCCATTTCCAAAACAACAAAGTCAGTTGGTATTTCAATTCCACCAACCTTCACCGGGACATCTTCTAAAACACCATATGGGATCCTCACAAACCTATCCGCCAAAATCAGAGATATCTTGCATGATTTGTAANCTTGCATGATTTGTAGTCACTAAATCCTAATCTCTTTGCAACTGACAGAGGCATGAGACTTATCGAAGCACCAAGGTCACATAGGCATTTGCTGAAGGATAAGGGTCCAAGTTCAAAAGGAATTGTAAAGGTACCAGGGTTATCCAGCTTCTTTGGAACAATCTTTTTTTGGCTAATAGCACTGATCTCATGAGTGAGCACCACCATTTCTTCAACCTCCTTTGTTCTCTCCTTAACTGCATCTTTGAGGAATTTTTGATATGGAGGCATCAACATTAAAGCATCCAGTATGGGAACCTTGAGTTCAATGCCTTGAATTTGCTTATCAAAAAGAGCTTTGTACTTCTCAGTAACATCCTTTTTAAACCTCTGAGGGAAAGGGAGTTGTGGTTTATAAGGTGGAGGAACAAATGGTTTCAGTGTTTCAGGGGGGACCTGACTATTTTTGAGCATCAGAAACTTCAACTCGGTCACCAAGCTGAGTCGATTGATCAAGTATCACCACTGGAGTTGATTTTTCTGCCTTATCCTGAATTAGGATATCCTCCCTTTTCCGAACATTATTGTCCTCAGTATCCCTAGCATTCTCTGCACGAATCAACAATTCTCATCTACTCCTCAGAGTAATAGCACTGGCATGATATTCCTTAGGGTTCTGAACTGCTTTCCCAGGTAGTTGTCCCGGTGTCTTCACTGTAGAGGAGGAAGCTTGTTGATTCTCAACATACTTGAGTCGTGCATTCAATGTTTCAAATTTGCAGTTGAGGTCGTTCTGAGATGCATCTATCTTATTGTGGACCTCTACAAACTTCTGTGTCAACTCAGTAGCTGTAAACTTCTGACCTTGGAGAATCTGTTGGAGCAAATCCATAACCTCTGGATTTTGTTGAGTCGGTGGCTGTTGTGGAGCTTCATACCCTACTGGTACTGTTGGTGCTAGCTGGAAGCTCTTATGGTATTATTGCTTGGGAATATAAACCTTGGTCTGAGCATGTTGGGGTTTTGGTAGGTAGACCTGGTCTTCAAGATTAGCAACATTGGTGTTTCTGTATGAGAGATTTGGATGCTGCTTGTAGTTGTTGTACTACCTGTAGCCTCCTCCCTAATTCTGCACAAAACTAACCTCTTCAACCTGATCATTCTCCTCTTCCTGAAGTGGCTCATCCTCAGTCAAGAAATGAACATGTTTCTGCTGTGCCATAAGAAGCTTATCCAACTTCTCATTCAAAGCCTTAATCTCTTTCCTGCTAACTAAGTCTGAGTCAACTGCCCCACGCACACTCCTATCAAAATCCTCATTGTATTAACCATTTGCTTGAGCTAAATTCTCCACTAGCTCCCAGCCTTCATCTACATCTTTGTTAAGGAAGTTCGCATTGCTTGCTGTGTCCAAAAGCATTCAAATCTTAGGAAGGACACCTCTGTAGAGAGTGCTGAGTAGAGATTCAGTTGTGTAACCATGGTGAGGACACTGCGATTGATAGGTCTTGAATCTCTCCCAAGCTTCAGCAAAGGTTTCAGAATTTTGCTACACAAAGCTTGAGATTGCATTCTGCAACTTGGCAGTCCAAGAATTGGAGAAGAACTTTGCAAGAAAAGCACTCTTACAATCTGTCCAGGAAGTGATAGAGCCTTGGGGAAGCTGCTTCTCCCAAACATGTGCTTTGTCTGCAAAAGAGAATGGAAACAATCTAAGCTTAAAGGCATCCTCGCTCACTCCATTGATCTTTGTCAGTCCACAAATACACTCAAACTCATCCAAATGATCAAGAGGATCCTCAGAAGGTAATCCATGAAACTGCCGGTTTTGGATCATGGAAATAAGACTGCTCTTGATCTCGAAATTATTGCTTTGAATAGCTGGAGGGACAATTCCATGTCACTGGATGTGGACACTTGCTGCATCTCCAGCTCCAATTGTTCTTGGCCTCCTCTGTTGAGGTCCATGCACAAGGAGTTGAGTTGAGTGCTCGTCGGTATGTGGATCCATTTCCACTAAGTGTTCTCTCCCACTGTGGAGACGGTTCTTTTGCGCTTTCAGCTCTCATTGGATTTGATCAATGTTGTCACAGAGGTGTAGGAGATTCTGGTTACCCTGAGAACGCGTCTGCATCCACTGTGAAAAGTCGACTCGGGTTGGAAGGCCAAGTTGAGTAGTCAAGTCGTGTGAGCACCTGAAAACAGACGACAAAAACAGGACCATAAGTGAGTNACCTGAAACAGACGACAAAAACAGGACCATAAGTGAGTATAAACGTGAAACAAGAGAACTTGATCTCAGAAAGTTGAAAATCCTTATTGTAGCTAACAAACTCCCAGTTGGAAAAGGCGCCAATTTGATGCAAGCAATTTACTTTCTCAAATATCATGCTGCATTATAATCATTGCAATATAGAAAGGATTAATCCAATGGGAGAGCAACTAGCAATTAGGATGTGATTCAACTTATCTAATTCAAGCCAATTCAGATATTGATTTTACTATCAATCTATTAAGCAAATAATCTAACAAACAACCAAAGAAAATAGGAATAAGAAATACAGAACTAGAATTAGATAGCAATAAGGAGAACAAAAACAAAACGATACAAAGAACTACAGAGCAAGAGTAAATCAGCAGGATAAACAGGTCTCAAGGATGGGGA
>OVAX01004742.1:0-11744 GCA_900406405.1 Lepidium africanum | reverse complement strand
TTTTGTTGAGGTTTACTTGTAAAACGCTTCTCCTTTTTCTGAATAAATTATCTTTTTTTTTTTCTGTCAAGGTAATAAAAATCTAGTCTAGATTACACTAATCTCGGAGTGAACAAAACATATGGAAGCTGCCCGGAACAAAATTTTCAGACCAAGCTTTTATCTATTGAAATTATTTTTATATAGCTAATTTGAATCGAACTAGACTTTTATCCAAGTAAAATAAAGTTGATTACAAATTAATCTCTAGTATATATAACTTTGCATGGCCGTGGTCATCAAAAACCCCATTTTTTTAAGGAAAAATTGGAAAAAGAATTTTTTTTTGTATATTTGTCTATTTATATCTTTGTAAATTTATGACAAAAATACCTTTCAAAAAATATTATTCACGTTTCGTTAAAAAAAAATTTTTGTTTATGTTCTGTGAATTGTAGAATATACATTATGTGATTTTCTCTATAGTCTAATAAAATCAGAAATTACATTCTACTGAACTCTCTATATTCTACCAACCACAGAATGTAAATTCTAAATTAGGTAAATTTCACAAATTTTAGAATATACATTTTGCGGTTTCCTCTATAGTCTAATAAAATCAAAAATTATATTATACTGAACTCTCTAAATTCTACCAATCGCAGAATGTAAATTTTGAATAAGTTAAATTTCTCACAAATTTTAGAATATACATTATATGGTTTCCTCTATAATCTAATAAAATCAGAAATCACATTCTACTAAACTCTCAATGCTCTACCAACTACAGAATATAAAATCCGAATTAGGTAGATTTCTCACAAATTTAGAATATATAGTCTAATAATATTAGAATTATATATTACCGATTTATCAATGTTCTACCTACCGTAAAATGTAAATTCTAAATCAGGTAGAATTCTAAATACTTTTAGACGATGCATTTTATTGTTTCTTGTATAGTCTAAAATAACGAAAAATTATATTATACTATTTTTTCTATGTTCTACCGACCGCAATATTTAAATTTTAAATTTTATAGATTGTTTACAAATTTAAATGTATACTATCTAAAATTTCTTGTAAACTTAGAATTCATATTCTACTGTTTTCTCCATGTATATATTGGTAATTACAATTCAAAGAGAATGAGTTATTCATTGAATATAAGGTGTGTGCACGAATTATTTAGTATTTATATCAATTAATAATCCTAACATAAATTATCATTCTAAAATTTTAAATATATTTGTAAATATTTATATATATAAGAATATAAATATTTTAAAATCATAAGTATTCTAAAAATTATCTTAAAAAATTGGGCAAATTGCTAAATGGACGTATCCTCAGCATTCACAACTCACAGGTTCCTAAATCATCTTTCTCTTAACTTGTTCATGTTGAAATTGCATTAACTTAGAGATACTGATTATATATGAAACCTTTGAGATTCAAATATATGCTTACCAAAAAAAACGAGAATATCAGATCACCACTTGGAGAATCATTTGTTGTATTGTTGTTTCCAAAAAACATAAGCTCCAACGTTGATATAAATGAAGTTCATGAACCATGAGGTGGAAGAAGGTCAATAACCAAGACATTTTAGCTTCGGTTTGTTGAAACCTAGCATCATAGTCGTTGCAGTGTACAAAATATAATGTCGTAATTAGCTTGATGTGATTATGATCCAAATATTATACATTCGTTGTAAAAGGAACATTGTGGGGATGAATCCCTTTTCTTGTGATGTTCCAAGCATAAGAGCCTCAACAACAGTATTGCACAATTACGAAGTTACACATGGTCAGAATTTCTACATATTATACACTTCTATGCTCTGTTTTTTCTGCTTTATGTTTTGTCTATCGGTCATGCATACCATGAGAAGATTTGATAGCAAATTTACATGACGTGTGCTCGTGTAAAGCCATTAAAGAATCCAGTGGCCAAAGCTAGAGAAAAGATAAAATAAGAAAAATTATATATAAAGTTGAACACTAGTTACCGACACAAAGACTGAGTGACTCATACATATATCAATCATTTCTATGTATTTATTTCTATCTATGCACAAATATGACCTATCTTAAGGTCTTCTATTAACCCAAACTATTTTCAATTTTGGAAGGTTTCAAAGACAATTTGAAGCGACTCTGATCGAAAACAAACATGAACTTGGGATAAAGAAAACATATATGCACAAAGATAATGGTTTACGGAATCTGGAATTCATCATCCGACATGGATAGCCACACAATTGAAGACCCAACCAATTAGATAAAATCAAACCACTCTCATCAAATGAATAGTCAAAAATCAACAATCGTGTTTTTTCGCTGATAAAATTAATGTCAATCGTTAAACAAAGAGTCGCAATTGGAATTTTATAATTAAATACAAAAGATTCGCAATTTTACAAGTAAAGACTCGATTTTACAACCTATGAATCAGTTTAAACAATCTACATTAAAACACATAAGCCAATTTTGATTGATATAGAAATCACAGAGATGTTGAAACATGAGAACAAAGACCAACCTTGAGATTGTGGTCATTGCGAGAGAACACAAAGATGGAAGGAGAAACGAACATATAGTCGAGGCGGTAGAAATGTGAAATCATCACAGAAAGAAAATGGAGAAGTCGAAGAAATGAGGAAAACGAAGAAGGAGAAAAGAATCCTAGAATCAAGGGTTAAATTGGTTTAACATTATTATAAAGACTATTTTAACAAAGTTAAAAAAAGGTATAGATGGACAAATCTGTAAAAAATAAATAATCTTTTTGTCATTTTTATTAGTGAGAGATATTTTTACAAAAACAAAATTCAATAGATATTTTTGTAAAAAAGTACAAGGAAAATGATATTTCTTAAAATTTATCTTTCTTTGTTACAATTAGATCCACGCACACAAATTTTTGAAGTAAAAGATGATGATTGTAGGGGAATTCTTTTTTTTTCTTTTTTGTCAATCAAAATACTCAATTACCTTGAAGCTCATCATTAGGAGAATTCCATTCAAATATTTTACCAGTTGGTTTATCATTTCTGAAGAAGTGAATTCCATCTTTTCTAGCAATATACGTACGCTTTTCATTACATCGCGCCAAAACAGCTCCTTTGTATGCCCTCCAAATACTAATCTTATTAGTACCTTGTGTGTAGTGACATTGAACAACGATTCTATTGAAATCTTTGTCATAAATTGTATGAGTATGTGTCTCTCCATCTCCCAAGGTTTCAGGTTTATACTTTACTGTTTGGTCAGCTTTGCAATCGACTAAAAGATTGATACCAGGACCAAGCTCATTCTTGTTGATTAAATAATTGGTTGAACAACCTCTTACTTCATTCAAACTCAAACACATTACAATAGCAATTGCAAAATATTTGAGATGATTCATTTTTGTTTTCTTTTATTTAACAATGAGTAATATGAATCGAGAAACATTGAAATGCAGTATTTATAGTTTTTGTTGTTGTTATAGATAGCGTTACTATTTTTACAAACAATGACTAAATTTAAACACAAACGTGAACCATTTAAAATTTATTGATAGAAAAATCGAAAAATAGGGCCAATCAACAAGTTAAATTATTATCCTAAATAATTTAGAACTTTAATCAACTAAACATGAATGGTCAATCACGCATAGGCGGTCTGGTAGTAATATTGTAATTTGAGAAAGTAATAATATGATATACTGGATTTGAATGGATTTGAATGCCTCTGTAAACAAAATCATATTTGCGCGTGGTATCAATGTATTCATGTGACTCTCCATGGCCGCAAAATTAGCCGGATCTCTTACCATGTTGGCATGTGGACCCATTGAATCGTCTCATGATATTGGACCCGTTGAACCATAAAATCCAAAGTATATAAAAAATTATAATGTGTTTATTACATAGAATAAATTAAATATCTTTATTAAAATTTTTTTCTATAAATTATGTATTTTTTGAATGTTTTTATAGAAGGATCTAGGAGATTCATATCAATGAATATCTTGTGAATATATTTTTGAAATTTTTATTTATGTTAATGTGATTCTATTATAATATTTAGGTTGAATCAACTCCTATATATATGTATATTTGTATACTCATTTTCTTTCTTTTTTTTGAAAAAGGCTTTATACTTCTTTGTTTTTTGAGTGTCAATACAATATTTCCAATCTATCTCCCTCATCACTATTCAATATGTTTAGTGCATGTCACAAAAGTTGATAGTAATTATGTATTTCGTTAACAGGAAAATGTAATACAGTTTTACAATATGAATAGATATCATATTTTACAGTAAAATATTACATGCTTAAAGTTTGAATATGATTACTTATCTATAAATTAAATTAACCCATCTTCATAATTACTTATTTATAAAAAAAAATTCTTAAAACAAATATTAATTAGGTATTCCAAAAATGTATTTCATTTGTTGGTTTACTATTATTCGCTAAGTGCATTCCATTCTTTCTAGCAATATATCTGCGTATTTGAACACATCGAGAACTTGCAGCTCCTCTGTATGTTCTCCAAATACTCTTTTTATTAGTACCATATGTCAAGTGACTATGTACAACTATTCTATCCATATCTTTCTCATAAACTCCGTAGATTGTGACTGTCCATTTGCCAAATTTATGGGTTTATACTTGTGGCCTTGGTTGGAATCCCAAGCACATGCATAAAACCAGCTCCAAGATCGTTTGTGATTTCTAAAGTGTTGATTTTACAACCTTTGATTTCATTAAAACTCAAACTCATGACAATGGCAATCATAAAAACTTATAGATGATTCATTTTTTGATTTTATATGAATATATAATACAATGAGTGATATGAATTTAAAAACATTGAAATGTAGTATTTATAGTTTTTTTTCATAAATAGCTTTACTATTTTTAAAATAGTAACTAAATTTGTATATTAATGTGAACCAATTAAAACTTATGGGTTGAAAAACATTTTGTGTCAAACAATAAGATCAATCTTTTTTCTCTGTCGTCTAAGTTTTTATTAATAAAGGAACCTCAAAACAAAGGAAAGATGTTACAGAAACAAAGATGAAATGTTGTGACAGAGCATTGTTAATAGACTCAAATTTCTCTAATAAAATAATTCAGCCAGGCAGGACCGTCATAACCAAGGTAGGAGGTGAGCTTGTTCTCCCTGGTTACACTGATGAGGGCGATCTTATGGGCTGGTTTGTTACCATTTACCGCAGATTGTATCACTTCACATGAGTTGAATCGAGATTACAAGGCTTCAAATTGTCTAATGAAAGCACTATATTTCAGCCAAAGCTTTGGGTGCTGAATAGCATCCAAATTACCTGCATTTTCAATTTAAAACTCAATGTCTGTGTAAATATTTAGAAAAATGTTGTTTATTGTATTAATAATCATATTATTTATACAAGTAGGTTAACTAACCTAAAACTCAAATATGGAATATAAACAGAATATTCTAAATATATAGAAATATAGAAATATAACATATTTTTCTCCAATACCCTCCTTCAAGTGGGAGGTGAGAGGTTTTGAATCTTCAACTTGGACAGTAGATAAGTATAAGTTGTTGCGGACAGAGCTATTGTGAGGAGATCACATGGGCCATAGTTGAACGAGTCTTGTATCAAGTGTAGATTGAATCCATAACCATAGAGTTTGCAGAGATCACCAAGAGTGTAAGGAGAAACATGAGTAGGTGTTTTGGTAGAAATAGTAGACTTGACCATAATAATACACAAGGCACGAATAGAGAAGAAGAATTTTCACTTTTTTACTTATTTATAGAAAATAAAAATAATTGGGTAGAAACTTATAACTTAGATTTAGAAGTAGAAAAAGCCCTAGGCTTGAAAAAGAAATCAAAAGATAAAAAGAATTTTAATGGTTATATCAAAACTTTAGAACAAACTTGATCTTGTGGGTAGAAAATATAAGAGGACAGAAGCTAGATGAAGCCTCAATTGTAGTAGAAGGTTAAGTAGATGTAGCCTCAATAGTAGTAGAGAGCTCAGTCATTGTCAATTAGTTAATCAATAACGAGAAAGAAAAAAGAAAAAAAAATCATGACTAGAAGAAAATAAAGCATTTAAAAGAGAAAAAAATTAAGGTTTTTCCTGCTCTGATACCATTTAAATATTTGGGAATTTTTTTTTATTGTATTGATAATCATAGTATTCATATAAGTAGGTTAACTAACCTAAAACTCAAATATGAAATATAAACAGAATATTCTAAATATATAGCAATATAGATATATAACATATTTCTCTCTAATAGTATAGTCTGTGTAGCAGAGCTCTTGTGTGCTTCACATTGACCATATGAGACCTCTCCATTCAGCTACCAGTCTTGATTGGCACAAGGTCAAAGCATGTCTAGCATGGTGTTTCACTTGTCCAAATTTATCGCTTGATATCCTTGACACGCCACACAATGTTGGAGGTTTGGACAAGGCGACACCAATGTTGCATTCCAATACCCTTGCACTTGGCCGAGTCCATAGCTAGTTTATTATGTGTTTTTTGCGGGTCTTTCATTCTGTTTCGTCAACTGTTTTATTCGCTTTCTTCCATTCATAGGATTCCTCTATCGCGTGTGCCAACTCTGAACATAGACCAATGAAATATTGGACTTGGGCCTAAAAAAAATATCTTATATAAATTGGAAAAAAATTTAGATTTTTTAATTATGCTTACAAGATTAGAAAATAGGCCTATGTTTCCTACCTTGTTTAGGACCTCCATAATTTTAGGATTGGACCTATATCAACATTCTGGTCTTATCCTCTTATAATTTTTTCATTACGTTGTTTCCATATTCCCTAAAGGATTCAAGGGTGAGCTTGATGGACTTAACTGCTTACATTCTTTTTCTCCATTTATGTGATGAGATTGTCGATGTGCTGAACGATACTGTCACAAGTAATACTCATAAAGACCTTTGTTTATGCATGAAAGTCTATTATATATTCTCACCGGTTTCAAATATAATTTTTTAGGAAATTTTTCATTTTTTAAAAAAATATATTTAAAACATAGAAAAATAACTAGAATAGTTCACTATCACACACTAATTATTAGAATAATCTTTTTTCACCCTTCATAAAGCCAAATGTGGGAAAATGTCCTAAATTTTTTTTATTGCGTTTTTATAACGAGAATGTCATTTTGAATAATTTTTTTTTCGTATTTGTTACGAAAATGACATTATAGTTTATTTTTATATTTATAATTTTGCAAAAAAAACCAAATTTTTTTAAAAAAAGAACTTTTGAATTTAAACGTTTTGTTTAAAAGCGTTTTAGTTTTGTAGGTTTATTGGTTCATTGTAGGTTTTGTTTAAAGGCTTGTAGGTTTGTATGAGTTATTTTTTCTAGATAAGTGTAATAAAAACGTGTGACTTGAGTTTTTTCTGACACTTTATGACATTTATAGTTTGAGATGTCTAAACTTAATAATTGAATTAAAGATTTGAAACACAAATCTAAAAACATGCAAATTGAACCTATGAAACATGAGAATTAAACCTATAAAAATAAAGATAACTGGAATGAAGATGAAAAATGGTGTCAATGGTCGTTGACTGCATCGTTTATGTAGAAGAAGAAGGTATGTATGTTTTAAATGTTGGGGTAAATAGTTATGATTTCAGGGTATGATTTTAGGATTTTTTTCCAAATATTTATCTTTACATCTATTATATGTCTTTTATCCTAATCGTAACGTGAATTCTATTTTTAAATATTTATTTCTAAATAATTATATTATAAAAATAAATAAATAATTTTTAAATTTAACAAATTAAAAACAAAATTTTGAAACTAAAAATACTTTGAAAATTAATTGTTAATATTTATCTAAATTATTTTACATTATATCAATTAATAATCTTAACATTAAAAAAAGAGGAATTTCAAAAATACTTTTTTTGACATGTCTTTTTTCAAAATTTACCATTTTGTTTGAAAATTAGAAGAGAGAAATAGGTATGAGGGGACACTTTTTGAAATGGGCATATTAAAAAGGACATTTTTTAAAATTTCTATAAACTGGTAAATATTTATCTATACATAAAAATATAAATTATTAAAATCATAAATATTCTAAAAATTAATAAAATCTCTTCATTGAACGGCTTTGTACATCTTTTGCGAAATCAAAACTTCATACACATGAACATGACGTTGTTGTTTCCATGTGTTCTCCCAAGAGTTTATCGATTATGTTTACATTTTTTGATTTTTTAAGAACTTTGTAGATTGAAATAAGAAGAGTTCTTTTATTTAATATTTGTACAGGCTCTATAGTTATCTAGCTATAACATAATAACGTCCAATCAAATATGTGTAAATCTCTTANTAATAACGTCCAATCAAATATGTGTAAATCTCTTATTGGCTCTGATCTCTGGTAATCTCTTTGACTCACTTGCATCACTGAATCATTCTCTGCATTGTATTTCCACACTGTTGAAAGACAAAAAGAATTCTGAATAAACATGATCAGAAATACATGTAAAGCGAAAATAATGACAAATGGTGACTGTATCACCCAACGAAAAGTTTACGGAAAACATTCTTGTGAATCTTTCGAATCAGGAAGTCAGAGATTTATTAACGATTATGAGGCAGTGGATATCGAAAAAACCAAGCAACACACAAATGAATCATGGTTCCTAAAATAAACAATAACTCCAAGTAACTTCTAATAATTGTTGTCATCATGAACCCACGATCTAGAACATAGGCTAATACAAACTTAAAACACAAGACCATGGAAGACAAACCAAGAAACATAGGCTAAGACAAACTTAAAACACGAGACCATGGAAGACAAATCCTTGGTACCAAGTACAAGAGGTTCTCTTCGAAACTCATAGGCAGTAACTCTGTGTCATGCTTGAGCGCAGTCACTTCAAGGGCCCAAACAAAATTGTTCACTATCGAGAAGTAAACCAAATAATATTGTCTTGTACCTATTTTTGAAAAGAAAAAACATAATCAGACATGTTGGTGAGGAAAAAAATCGGACTTAGAAGATGGTGATGGAATACCTATTGTTAATAAAAACAAAAATTACTGCAAACAAGATAGTTCAGATCGGATTGAAATACATTGAACAATTTAATTTCTTTCATTATACAAAGAATCAAAATTGACGTGGTTAAAACCATCTAATTTGTCTCTTGATTGATTATGATATAAGCTCCTAATGCAAGTGATGAGTTTACTACAAAGAAGAGAAAGAAAATGAGTCATCTGGAAAGGAAGTAATGTGATGGTCAGGTAGTTAGAATATTCTAGGTGGATTGTCCTTTCATTTTAAAAAAAAAAAAAAAAAAAAAGAAAAAGCCTCGCTATAGTAACTCATATGTGCGTGAGACATGTTTAACATTGACGTGCAAATCACACATAGAAAATAAAAAAAGAAGTTAGTATATATATATGTAGTGATGGTTGGTCAGATCCATAGCAAAGACCAATAGAAATGGTATATAATGATGTTAAAGGCGATAAATAGTCAAAATAAAACAAACCTGGTGAGATAGCTGATCATAGACATAAATAAAAAAAGTCGAACATTGAAGATTGTGGTTCAGATAGTTACCGATAAAGCTTCAAATTATGTTAAAGCTACTTTCAGCAAAATTTTCTATAATCTTTTCGACATCGTGTTGTTATAGTTTGAACCTTGTTTTGAAGAATATATATGGACCAATGTTAAGTACAAGGAATAATGAAGACATCCATTAAGTTTGTTATTGGATAAAGTCTACTAATTAATGAGATTTGTAATGTTCACCGAACATTAATTGTGATCTTAACTTCTAGTTGCTTCTATAAAATTTGTAATAAATCTCCACACAAAATATTTTATTTAACTGTTGACAAAAAAAATACAAGTATAATATAAGTTAAATAAAATTATACTTGTATTTATCTTAAGAAGAACCATTATACAATAATAATAAAAAGTTTTGTCGTGAATTACAAATGTGCCTATCTCAAAAGCTAGCTGTACGTATGCATGATGTGTTAGAAACCTGCACCTCAATAAACCATGCAAATTGAAATGTGTCAACTTCGACATTATTATGTTTGCTTGACAGTGTAAAGCCAAAATAAATTTTTCGAAGAAGACATAAAGATAACAATTCAGTTGAAGTGTAAATTGTACATAGTCGACTTTATATTCCTGGTTCCTATATCTCAATAATTGTATCCTTATAATTTTAATAAATAGATTTTAAAAAACCAAAAAAAAAATCTCTTATAAATAGCTTCACATAACGGAAGTGAACAACATAGAAACTAATAAAAACATAAAAAGAAATGGCTCGAGTCTCATCTCTTCTTTCTTTTAGCTTAACTCTTTTATTATTCTTCCATGGATACACATCTCAACAGTTTCCTAATGAGTGCCAGCTTGACCAGCTCAATGCACTCGAGCCATCACACAAATTAAAGAGTGAGGCTGGTCGCATCGAAGTATGGGACCATCACGCTCCTCAGCTCCGTTGCTCAGGTGTCTCCTTCACACGTTACATAATCGAACCTAAGGGGCTCTACTTGCCCTCTTTCTTCAACACCGCGAAGCTTTCCTTCGTGGCTAAAGGTACAATCCTTTCTCTAAACGTAAAACCCTAATTAATTAACTTTTTATGTATTGTGGTGATTTGGCAAACCCGAAATATCTTACGGATATGATTTGGTTGTTAGTAATATTTTCTGGTTGGATTTGTTTTATTATACGTATAGGACGAGGTCTTGTTGGAAGAGTGATCCCGGGATGTGCTGAGACGTTCCAAGACTCATCAGTGTTCCAGCCACGTGGAGGCATGCAGTCCGAAGAAGGCCAAGGACAAGGTCAAAGGTTCCATGACATGCACCAGAAGGTTGAACACCTAAGGACTGGTGACACCATTGCCACACCACCCGGTGTTGCTCAGTGGTTTTACAACGACGGAAACCAGCCACTTGTTATAGTCAGCGTCCTTGATATAGCCAGTGACCAGAACCAGCTAGACCGCAACCCAAGGGTATATACTAATTGACCAAAACCTTAGAAATAATTACTGTCTATGGTTTATACGAATAACAAAGACATAATGTGGCTCTTTTGTTCGTTGTAGTCATTTTACATAGCCGGAAACAACCCACAAGGTCAAGTGTGGTTACACGGACGAGAGCAACAGCCACAGAACAACATTTTCAGTGGATTCGGACCAGAAGTTATTGCTCAAGCTTTGAAGATCGATGTTCAGACAGCACAACAACTTCAGAACCAGCGAGACAACCGTGGAAACATTATCCGAGTCGAAGGTCCTTTTGGTGTCATTAGACCACCTTTGAGAGGCCAGAGACCGGAAAGAGAAGAAGAAGAAGGTAACGGTTTAGAGGAGACTAGATGCAGTGCGAGGTTCATCGATAACCTCGATGACCCATCGCGTGCTGACATGTACAAGCCACAGCTTGGTTACATCAGCACTCTCAACAGTTACGATCTCCCCATCCTTCGATTCCTCCGTCTCTCAGCCCTTCGTGGATCTATCCGTCAAGTAAGTACAAGAAAATGATACACTTACCTATTTAGAATTGATTTATGAGATCGATAAGGTCCGGTTCATAGTCAAACACATTTCTAAACTCTAAACATTATGCGATTTTCTGGAGTCGAATAGGTCTATTTATGCATTCAATATGTCCATTTCTACATTTAATTAGACCTGACTCTTTATTCAAA
>OVAX01004741.1:0-11763 GCA_900406405.1 Lepidium africanum | reverse complement strand
TCTTTCTAACCGCTTGTCCAAATGCCTTCAAACCACCACAAAATGAAAGCTGACTCTTATGGTTATCTTGTGACAAAGTTTAGCCAATTCCATTCAGGAGAAGGTCTTAATAAATAACCATCTTTAAGTGCATCGGACAGCTCCTCGGACAGGGCATCAGACACGGTTCTCGGACGCGCGTCCAACGTGGGTAAACCAGGGAGAAGGCATCAGACGTGGCTTTCGGACGCGCAAACGTGGGTAAACCAAAGAGAAGGTATCGGACGCGGCTCTCGTACGCGCATCCAATGCCTGGTCCCAGTCCTCGTTTGTCCATCTTTTTGCTCCAATCTATTCTCCTTGCATGTATTGCTTCACCCCTTTACCTCCAAACCTCCAAATTGAGTCTCTCAATCACCTAAAAAAGACTTAAAACATGAAAATATGCAACTCAATCTATCTAAAACTCTAAAATGCAAAATCAAAGCAAACTTAAACAATTATGAATGAATGTGATTCCTAAATGATAAGAAAATGATCAAAACATGAATGAAATTCTATACAAAAATGATGCATATCAACTCTCTCGGACTTGCCTTTTGCATGTCCTCAAGCAAATAAACGATAAAACTGAAGAAGAGGTTATGAGTGGGAACTTAAAGCCAAAGCAAGCATGGTACAATGTTAACATCAATGTCCAAGTTAGTAGTTCTATGATGAAAAGCTAGCAAGTCTACTTAAAAACTTTAGCCATACTCATCACAACTCAACTTAAATTTAACCTCAACCTACGCATGCATTCAAATCCACCAAACCTTTTAACATATATTAAGTTCCAAGCCATGAATCATACTATGCACATTCAATGAACTCTTTTGGCTAAGGAAAATGTTAAGAGATTAAAGTGATATTTTCTCATCATAGACTCAATATGTTCAATGCAAGGATCTCTCAATGAATGAAATGAGCTTTAGTAGAATGCTAAAGGTTCAAGCCAATAGATGCATACAAGACTAGAATCTCATCTACCCAAGTACACAAAAATCGAATCTAAACCCAAGCTATATTAATCCCAGCAATGATCCTAATTTCTACCCTTTCTCACAAGGCTTTTCCCACTCTTTCAATTCAATTGGATCAACTCAACACTTGAACACTTCATTCTTGTTCTCAGGAGAGGGGTTTAATATTTATTGGTATCCAGCTGGTTTGGTGTTTCACTTAACACTATGGTTCTCTTTTCTTTTCCTTCTTTTTGTTTCTTTTTCTTTTCTTTTATTCCCAAGAACCACTTATATTTTACATTCCTCCAAAATCCTTTACTAGATCATTTTCACTTTACTTCACATACCCTTTCTCTCCTAAAGCTTCCCTTTTAAACATTATTTTCCTTTCTTTCCCTTTCCAAACATTTCATAATCATTCCTTTTAAGCTCAATACACATATAAACTCTCACCCAAGATCGATTTCTCACCTAGTTCTATCCGGTACAAAAAACATGAATCCAAAACTACATAAGATACTACCTTTGTCGGCCCAAACCTAACATTTCTACCAAGCTCATTCCAAAATAAGGCTTTAAACACACAACAAACAATGATGGCTTGAAAGAAGGCAAGGCTAATGGTGTGGAAACCAATCCATTAAATGAACCGGCTACTTGGATCACAAAGGGTGGTACAATGATGAAAGAAATCCAAGTATGTATGTGTAAATTCATGAGTTCAAATGCAATGCATAGCATGATAATTGCAAGTCAATAGTAGGTTCAAATAAGTGAGGAATGGCTTCAAATCACAACATGCTTCAACCAAGGTGAACCTAGAATCAAAAATTCCAAGTATGGATCAATTACCCTTCAACAAGCAATTTATGCATCAAACAACTAGTAACTTGGGCATTAAACTTAGCAAATGGATCATCAAGCTTAAAAAGGCTATAAAATCATTATTCCCAATACAAATCCTATATGATTCTAAAGAAGCAATCCTAAATGAAATGTAAATGCAACTATATGTATGTCATGTTCAAATATGTACATGCAAGACTCAAGAAAATGAAAAACCAAAACAACTCAAATGGACATTAGCAACCAACTGGCTCCTTCCCCTGGACTTACTTCTCACCTTCTCGGTAAGAAGGTAAAGTCAAGAAAGAAGAAACCGGCAAAAGACATGCAAGATAATGAAAAGAAAAACTAGAAATATATACAAAATAGGTGATTTGGTACCTTGTAGGAGTTTAGAATTCTTGGATTGGTCGTTGGCTTAGCCGGATTAGGGTTGGAGTGAATGAGATGTACTTTTGTAACATATTAGCCATGGTCTCGGGAAGCATCTCGACCATTTGGTCGACCATTATCAAAACTCGCAACAAACCGTCAGACTCACTCTCGACCAAATGGTTGAGTGTTTCGACATCCGCCACTATCAATCGGTTATCTTCTCACCCAAATGGTCGAGAGTAACGTCCTAGTTGCTTCCCATCAACCATCTTCCTTTTTCTAAGTGCAATCCAAATGGCTCATCTCCTTGTTTAAGCTCTCATTATCTTAGATCAAAACCATCATAAAGAACACACCAACACATGGAAAATTCAAGCAACACAAAGCAAAATTAAAAGCATATTAACAAAAGATACCATGAGATTACCTCCCAAGTGCGCTTGTTTAATGTCTCAAAGTCGACATAAGGTACCACTTCTTATACGATGATGGGATCGGAGAGTGGAATCTTCTCCACAAATGTGTCCCAAGAGTATACTCCTTTTACTCTTTTCAAGAGAAGAGTGTAGCATGAGCTTGGATCTCCCGGATCATACTCATCATCGAACCATCCCCTAAACTCTTGCATCCTAACTTCCTCAAAGAATGGCAATTTCCAATGATCATCAATACCCAATGCAATGGTGAGGTTTATACCGAGATTTTTGCTAAAGAACTTTGCCTTTGGAGATTCTTCTTCATACCTTTCTTGAAGGCCAATTGGATAAGATTTTCTTTCTTCTCTAAAGGTTCTTCAACCTTTGCTTATTGCTTGAATATTGGTTAGAGTTGCATGTTCTCCTCATGTGAAAGCTCATTCTCAACAAGTGACTTTTTCCTTGTAGCTGCCGTGCATTCTTCAACCTCAACATCTTCACAAGTGTCTTCATTCCTTATCACACAGTTCTCATACATTTTGTATATAAGAAGAAATTCAAATTATATTATAGTTTCTTCATCTTTGAGAAGAAGTGTACCCTCCTTTGGTAAATATGTAAGCTCCTCATTTGGTGCATTGATCTAACTCAAAGGATAATCCTCAATTGCATATATACCAATATCCTTGGACTCTTCACTAATGCTAGAACTTGTTTCCAAATCCTTGAGTTGAGCTTCATCACCCTCTTCATCCCAAAATTTTACAATCTCCTCTATTTCTTCCCAACTCAAGTACTTATGCTCATTCTTCTCAATGGCATAAGGCAAAGTGAAACTTCTTGGGTCTTCAACCTTTGTTGACGTGGATTGAGTAATTGTAGTGTGAATTTCATGACGATCCATCAACAAATCTTCATCCATACTCTTTTCTTGAATGTCCAAATCCCTTGAGTTTCGTTCCAAAGCAACCTCAATGGCATCAAGACGACTTAGAGTATTCTTGTAATAACTCTCTTTTCCTTCCAAAACCAACTTCAACAAGTTGTAAATCTCTTCTTGTTCATTGATTGGGGAAGGAGAAGCCTTTTCATAGCCATAAGCTTCTTCATAGTTATAAGCTCCTTCATAACCATAAACGTCTTCATAGTTATAAGCTCCTTTATAACCATAAACTTCTTCATTACCATAAGCTTCTTCATACTCCATGTCCCATGATTGACACCTCTTACCATACTCATATTGGTTCTCTTAAACATAATTTCCATATGAAAGTCCCTCTTGATAAGTGGATGTGCTTTCAAAACTGTGATATTGATATACTTCATTTTTATCGGTTTTAGCTCACTAATTTATATGTTTTTTAGAGTCTTTGTTATATTTTTAGAGTCTTTACAGGTGTAATATAAGGATAATCTGGATATTGCATGCAGAGCTGGATTGGAGCTAAATTGGAAGATTTCTAGCGGAATCACTGGATCGATCGATCGATCACCATCATCAGCTAGGAGTATGTGCTCGACCATTTGATCAACTTCACACAACTGGATCGATCGATCACCTGGTCTCCAGATTTATTCGCTCGACCGTTTGATCGACCTCATGTATTTTGATCAATCGATCAACATTTTGAAGGAGGAACGCTCGACCTCAAGATCGACTTCATGCTTATTGATCAACTGATGAAGCATTGATCGATCGATCATCGATACTGCGAAGCCTAAATCTAAATTTTCCTTATTTTTGTACTAACTCGGTTTAGTCATTTAAATTAGGTTAAACTCGTTTTCAGAGACACACAATTCACACTTATATGTTATCAGACTTTGTTTTTGAGTTGGGAGGAGAGGATTTTCAATCTCTATACAATTGGAGAAGATTTCTTAACCTTTACTTTTAATTGCAATTACTTTATATGCTTTCTATTATGTCTTTAAATTTGTGTTTCTCAATCATGTCTAAGTAGTTCTCAAATCAAGTTTAGGGTTTTCTAGGCTTGTTAGGGAATGATCAAATAAGGGACAAATAGGTATTGCTTGATGTGTTCTCCACTTAAGGATAATCCTAATGCTTAGGCTAGAGTAGCTAACTAGTCTATGATTCCAAATTACTTAACATTCCAAAACCTTGTTAGGAATTAGATCCTCCTTAGGTGAACAATCAATCCTTGACCACAAAAGTTGGTGTCAAGGTTGATTGTGGACTTATCAAACCAGTTCATTAATGCATATCTTCATCTCTAGAACCAATGACAGTTAGGATTTCTAGGCTGCTAGATATAGTAATTGATACCACGACAGTGGATTAGTTATAGTGTTATCTTTGCGTCGAGACTGCTATTTAATTTGTTTCCTGAATAGTTCCCTAGTTCAAATTTCTTAACTTCCTGATGAATTCCCTAAGCTTGGTGTTTTTAGTTATCGATTTCATAATGTTTAGTTTCGCTTCGATCGTAATTCGTTTTACAATCTTAAGTTTCATCTTAGCTCTAATTGGGTTTCAGAATTGATAGTTTAATAGCTTGGTCTTTGTGGATTCGACCCCTAGAGTACTACTTGATTTGTTGTGCACTTGCAGTAGGAATATAGGGTTAAAACTCTGTGTATCAAGTTTTTGGCGCTGTTGCCGGGGACCAATATTGTTACCTTTCGATTCATTACTGAGTTTTAGTCTAAGATATCTTTTGCTTACGTTGTTATTTTTGTTTCTGGTATTGTTTTTCCGGTTGATTTACAATGGAAAGCATTTTGAACTGCACGGTTGATCATCATGATCAAGATCAAGAAGCCACTATGGAGAGATTGCTGAAGGAAATAGAGGAGTTAAAGAAAGAGAGAGACGCTAATATCCAACAGAGAGCTATAGGAGAAATGGATACTCCTCACATTCATTACTCTAATTGATCAGTGATTTATGTACCTCCACTGCAGGGAGTTAGTTACGAGTTGCACCCACAGTTGATAGCACTCATTAGGCAATTCTCATTCCATGGTTTTCCTGCTAAAAATCCGATGGATCACATAGATAATTTTGAAGAGATATGCAGCACTACAGCATCGAGTGGAGTGCTTGAAGATTATGCTAAGTGCAAGCTCTTTAAATTCTCATTGTAAGGTAAGGGTTTAAGATGGATCAAGTCCCTTCCTCCAGCTTCACTTACTTTGTGGAACGCTATCAGAGATACTTTCCTAGATCATTTCTTTACCAAGGAAAAGACAACGCAGCTGAAAATTCAAATCTCAAACTTTCAACACTGTGACGATGAATCCTTTTGTGATGCTTGGGAACGTTTTAAGGGATATAAAAGAGATTGTCCACATCATGGGTTTAGTGATGAGCAAATTTTGACCATCTTCTATGGAGGTTTGAGTTGGGAGTACAGACGACTTTTGAACACTGCAAGTAGAGGGGATTTCATGACCAACACTAAGGAGAATGCATTCGCGTTGATCAACAATCTAGCTGCAAGTTTGAGTGATCTAAGCGCTATTGAAGATCCTTTTTCCAATCATGATGCAAGGGGTTTTAGAATGCATCAGATTGAAGGTATCAACGAAAAGCTAGATGAGTTCATTGCAGCAAGTGGAACCAAGAAGAAGAAGACTGTGCATCGATGTCTCGATTTGTTGAGGGTAAAGAGGGGTATTTGGAATCAGCATTGGTGTCTAATGAATTTCGTCCATTGCTTGGTCAGTCATCATTATCATCGAGTTTTTCAGGTAGTGATTAAGATGAGATCAAGTCCATGTTACAACAGCTCATTTAGGGACAGCATCATGCTGTGATCGAAATCAATGCGAAAGTGGATAAGATGTACACGAAACTTAGCTCAAAGTATGACTATGTCATTGCTCAAGTACAAAAACCCAACTCAGCTCCTGCTCACTATGATAATTACCATGAATGCAATGTTGTCACGCTAAGGAGTTGCAGAAGTCTAGAACCCACGGTGAAGAAACCAACAGCAGAGAAGGTGGTAATAGATCTTGAACATGATGAGGAAGAAAACATAACAGTGAAAGGAAAATTTTCTTCGTAGAGGGAAGGATTGATCGATCATGGAGTCGATCGATTGATCCCTGAGCCTGAACATAATACTGCGCCGAAACAGACCCAGCAAAATTTAGCAACTTCGACGCAGAGTTTGACCACTAGCTTAGAGAGAACATATATACCTACCCCTCCATACCCTGTTCCTCCAAAGAAATCCCGTAAGGACTTGGAAGTTGTGAGGTGTAAAGAGATGCTTGCTGATTTGAATGTGAGATTATAGTTTGTCGATGCTTTGTAGATGATACCGTCACTTAAGAGTTATTTCAAGGGTCTGATAACTAATAAGTTTACAGGGGAAGAAAAGGTCATGATGATTACTCAAGATTGCAGTGCTTTGCTCCAAAATAAGTTACCAAAGAAAGAAGAAGACCCCGGATGATTTGTATTGTCAATTCAGATCGGTTCTATGGTTTTTGCTCAGTCTCTTTGTAACCTTGTTTCTAGTGTCAATCTGATGCTGTATTCTGTTGCATTACGCCTGGGATTTACTGACTTCAAGAAGACTAGGATTTCTTTGATTTTTGCAGACCACTCAGTAAAACTTCCAGTTCGTATTCTTGAAGACCTTCATGTCAAGATCGGGAATGCACTTGTACCGACATATTTTATGGTTCTCAAACTCGATGAAGAACCTAAAGACCCTTTGATCTTAGGCAGACTATTTCTTAAGACTGTAGGTGCCATGATTGATGTGAAAAATGGAAGAATTGACCTCCATCTAGGCGACATGGTTATGAGATTCGAGATGGATAAAATGTGGAAGAAGCCGATCCTCAATGGAATATCATTTTTGGTTGATACATCTGAATAAATTGCGGATGAAGTGACTGATGAGATTCTTTCTGATGATCCCCTAGACATAGTGCTTATGAAAAACAGAATCGGAAATTGGGTTTCTTAGTGAAGAGATGAAGGGTTATACTAAAATGTTCGACTCAAGCAAGAGAATCGAGCAGATGGTTGCCTATCTCGCTTTGGATACACCCTAGCCATCGATTCCATCATCTTTAGACAACTCGTGGAGCGAACTAAAGACTCTCAAGATCGAGCTCAAAACACTTCATGTGGAGTTACGGTACGCGTTTGTAGGACCAAATTTGACTTATCCAGTGATTGTCAATGCTAAGTTTAATAATGCTGGACTTGCTTTACTTTTATGCGAACTCCGTATATACCATAGAGCAATAGGGTATTCATTAGATGATATTCCCTGGAATATCTCCTGACCTTTGTATGCATAGGATACATCTTATAGATGAGTCTAAAACATCCATAGAAAACCATAGACGATTGAACCCTAACCTCAAAGATGTTGTAAAAAAAGAAATCATGAAACAACTAGAAGCAGAAATCATATTTCCAATATCTGATAGTACTTGGGTTAGTCATGTGCATGTAGTTCCTAAGAAAGGAGGTGTTATTGTAGTTAAGAATAAGAACAATAAATTGATACCAACTAGAACCGTTACGGGACATAGGATGTGTATCGATTTCAGAAATTTAAATTCTTCGACTAAAAAGGATCACTTCCCTATGCCGTTCATGGATCAAATTCTTGAGCAATTGGCTAACTATTCTTACTATTGTTTCTTAGATGGTTATTCAGATTTCTTTCAGATTCTTATTCATCCAGACGATCAGGATAAGACGACCTTTACATGTCCCTATGGCACTTTTGCTTATCGCAGAATGCCATTTGGATTATGTAATGCTCCAACAACTTTTCAGAGATGTATGATGTCCATTTTTACTGACATGATTGAAGAGGTTTTTATGGATGATTTTTCAATATATGGATCTTCTTTTGCTGGGTGTCTTTCTAATCTTTGCAGGGTTCTTCAATGATGTGAAGACAAACATCTGGTGCTGAACTGGGAAAAATGTCATTTCATGGTCAGAGACGGGATAGTTTTAGGTCATAAGATATCAGAGAATGGTATAGAGGTTGACAATGCCAAGATCAAAGTTATGACGGGTCTGAAATCACCAACCATAGTGAAGGGTGTAAGAAGTTTTCTAGGTCATACGGGTTTCTACTGGAGCTTTATTAAAGACTTCTCAAAGATAGCTAGACCTCTCACACAGCTGTTATGCAAGGATGTCAAGTTCGATTTTAAAAAGGAGTGTGAAGAAGCCTTTCTCACATTGAACGGAGCTTTAATGAGCGTACCCATTGTGCAGCCACCAGATTGGGAGTTACCCTTTGAAATAATGTGCGATGCAAGTGATTATGCAATAGGAGCTGTTTTGGGACAAAGAAAGAACAAGAAGTTGCATGTTATCTACTATGCTAGTAGAACATTAGATGAAGCACAAAGAAGGTATGCAACTACTGAGAAGGAATTACTAGCAATCGTATTCGCTTTTGAGAACTTCAGGTCATCTTGTTGGCTCGAAGGTGATTGTGCACACAGACCATGCTGCCCTTAAATATCTTCTCTCCAAGAAGGACGCAAAACCAAGACTTCTTCGATGGGTACTTCTACTTCAGGAATTTGATCTTGAGATCAAGGACAAGCGTGGTATTGAAAACGGAGTTGCTGATCACTTATCTCGACTTCGGATTCACGATGAAGTTCCCCTGGATGATAGTCTACGTGAGGAACAAGTTTACCATATACGTTCTAATCTGAATGCCGATCGAATGCCAGCTACACCTCCACGAGTTCTAGGCACTCCATGGTTTGCTGAGATTGCGAATTACCTTACTACAGATGTTGAACCTCCAGAGTTCCATGGTTATAGGAAGAAGAAGTTCCTTCGTGATATCCGACACTGCTTTTGGGATACGTTTTATCTTTACAAGCAATGTGCAGATGGGATCTTCAGTATTTTGATCGATTGATCATCGATACTACGAAACCTAAATCTAAATTTCCTTATTTTTGTACCAACTCGGTTTAGTCATTTAAATTAGGTTAAACTTTTATGTTATCAGACTTTGTTTTTGAGGTGGGAGGAGAGGATTTCCAATCTCTATACAATTGGAGAAGATTTCTAAACCTTTACTTTTAATTGCAATTACTTTTCATGTTTTCTATTATGTTTTTAAATTTGTGTTTCTCAATCATGTCTGAGTAGTTCTCAAATCTAGTTTAAGATTTTCTAGGATTGTTAGGGAATGATCGAATGAGGGACAAATAGGTATTGCTTGGTGTGTTCTCCACTTAAGGATAATCCTAATGCTTAGGCTAGAGTAGCTAACTAGTCTATGATTCCAAATTACTTAACATTCCAAAACCTTGTTAGGAATTAGATCCTCCTTAGGTGAACAATCAATCCTTGACCACGAAAGTTGGTGTCAAGGTTGATTGTGGACTTATCAAACCAGTTCATTAATGCATATTTTCATCTCTAGAACCAACGATAGTTAGTATCTCTAGGCTGCTAGATATAGTAATTGATACCACGACAGTGGATTAGTTATAGTGTTATCTTTGAGTCGAGACTGCTATTTAATTTGTTTCCTGAATAGTTCCCTAGTTCAAATTTCTTAACTTCCTGATGAATTCCCTAACCTTGGTGTTTTTAGTTATTGATTTCATACAGTTAAGTTTCTGTTCGATCGTAACTCGATTTACAATCTTAAGTTTCATCTTAGCTTTAATTAGGTTTCAGAATTGATAGTGTAATAGCTTGGTCTTCGTGGATTCGACCCCTAGAGTACTACTCGATTTGTTATGCACTTGCAGTAGGAATATAGGGTTAAAACTCTGTGTATCAGATATCTTGTGGGGGTCCAAGCAATCTCTCTATCTTGAGCTTCATAATGAGCCATCCTCATGGAAGCTAAATACGAAGCCATGCTCTCTCCCATGTGATTTTACCTTCAAAAAGAACAAACACTTGAAAGAAAGTTAGTAACCAAACCAAAATAAACAAAAGAAAAAGCTAAAGTCTTAAATCTAATTCAAATCCTAATGGTTAATTGCATAGATTCCCCAGCAACGACACCAAATTGATAGCTAAGCATTTGTGAGGTGCAAAAACAATCAATTACATTTATAATCAACAAGTGCTTAAACAAACTTGTCACTGTTAAGCACTTGAGGTTCGAACCCAAGAGAATCTATAATCAACACAATAGGACTAAGAGAATTAAGATCTAAGCTATAGCAATTAAAAAGGGTTTGAAACTAAAAGACTACTACCAAATGAAAGAAAGCAAAGCAAATCAAGCAAGAAACAAGCTCAAACTCAAAAGCACAATAAACACTAACAACCTAAACAAGAACAAAAGATAAGCAATCATTAGGCAAATGGCAAGGCATTGATCAATGAGAATGATAATCAAATCAAGATGCATAAGGTCTAATTAAGAACCATCTTAGGGCATGAGTCACATATCACCTAGATTAGCCCACTGTCATGGCATTAACCTCTATCTTAGACTATGAACCAAGCTAAACTCTCATTTGCCAATCCAAAGTCTAAGAAGCATTACAAATAAGCTCACTAAGACCATTAATCCCTCAAAGCATCATCTCTCGAAGGCTATGGAAGAAAAGCTCACAAAAGATTCTTTCGAGAATTTCATCAAACACCTCTCGGACGATGATTTTTCTAGCATCTAGATTTAAATGGTCATCTCAAATCTAGCATTAAACACACTCTAAGTGAAAGAATCACAAGATATATCAACCTAAACACAAGATCTAGCCATTAAACTCATAGATCTACCTAACCATCAACCTAACAATCACTACTCAATCATTCCAAAAGAAAAGAAAAATAAGCAAAAAGAAATAAAGTAAAGCATAAACATAATTAAATAAGAATAGGAGAAAAGAAATATAAACTTAATAATGAGTGAAGATGATCCTAAGATCATTTTCCCCTTGGGTCTCAATCAATCTCTCTTTCTCTCAAGAACACAACAAAAACTTAAAGGAAATAAAGTCTAGATCGAAAATTTACATAAGTTGTTTTGCTCTCTCTCTTGTTTCTAGTATTTATAAGCATAACAATAGGGCAACAAGCCCTATATCACAAAAAGAAATGGATTCGGGTTGACCCGGGACGAACCGGGTTAAACCATTAAAAATGTGCCAAGTGTTATGTGATTCAAGTGTTTCATAGGTGTCACGTGGTC
>OVAX01004740.1:0-11778 GCA_900406405.1 Lepidium africanum | reverse complement strand
TCCAAGGCACTTGGAGAGAAGATTTAATACACGGAAAGGTGAAATAGTCTTTAGCTTTTGGATTTGGATTTGGTTTAACTTACTGAGACTATACTTGTGTATCAACTGCTTGCGTAGGTTTGACAAAGTACTGTACTGTAGAAATGCTTTCTTTTCTAATGAGACAAGAGCCTCTTTTTTTTTGCAGGGATGGTTTTATTTCCCTAAAGGTGATCGGTGGTTTGCAAATTTCTGGAAAGGAAAAGCCAGTGGCGAAGGACGATTCTATTCAAAGTCGGGTGAGATATTCTTTGGACATTTCAAAGATGGATGGCGACACGGACAATTTCTTTGTATAGATGTGGATGGAACAAGGTCAGTGAATTGTTATAACTTATAAACTTAATCTTTCTGATGTTTCTGAAATAGAAAAAAAGAGCAATCTCAGGTGCCTCGAAAACTTTTTTACTGATAATTGTTGATGCCTGTTATATATAGATACTCTGAAACTTGGGACGATGGTGTTCTTATTGACCGTAAACAAGTGGACGCCGGAGATTGATACCTTCCCGGCATTTTTTTAAAGATGTTATTGTATGTAGTACACATCGAGTTTTGTCTTTTTTACATTATTATAACAAAACTTAATTCATAAACTGTTGTTTTACTTTTCTTTGATTAGATGCACAAAAGTTGCAGAATCCAATTCCAAAGCAACCGGACTTTTGTTACCTTGCAACCTGAGAAAAGGTGAATATATATTTTATATATATCCAAAATATACATTTCTTATTATCTCATTGATATATTTTCTCTAGGAGTAGCTACAATTACTGTTAAACCTAGCTTCTGGTCGTCAATCCGATTATGGATATATATGTACAAGTACAACTAAATAATTATCATACATACAACAATGGAAAACAAAAATCTTATCTCCAATTTTGGCTGATAGTAGATTTTTTTCTTCCCGGGTGATAATAAAATCATTTAAATGATGCAAAAAATGGTCGACTTTTAGGTGGGTTTAGTAGCACGAGCAGTCGTCATTGAACGAGTCTCGACGTAAAACTTCAAATAAAGCAAAGAGATAACGGCGTTTAGAACGGAGTTAAATAACCAAGCTCCGATACCGTTACAACCGCCGCGTTTGACCAGGTGGATACAAAGAACACCTACGTGGCAAACCGTCATGCACCCTAACAAAATAGCTTGACAGTTAACGACTAACGGAAAACACGCCCCGCGTAATCCAATCTCCGTCCAAAATCTGTAACCGTATACAACGGCGTACGAAACGGTCGTTAATAGAATCGCTACAACCTGAAAAAATTAAAAACACGGTTTAAGTTTTGGTTCCGGTTTAAATGTGTGGTGATGAATTAAATTAAACCGGTTTGGGTTTTACCTGGAATGATTGAGAGTATTCAAGCCAGAGGAAGGAGATACAGAGGAGAGAAGATTGGTTAATGAGCTGGAAGAAGCTGAGTTTACGACGTCGTATTACGGAGAAGAAAGTACGGAACAAGTGAAGGAATCGAGAGAGGTAAAACGCGTAAGACCAGAAGAACACGCGTCCTGAAGCGCGTGTACCTACAGGAAAACAGAGGAACCATTGGAGAGCTGTGGTTCGAGTTCGACGCCATAACCAGCGTGTTTCACGGATCTCAGCGGCGGCGGAGAGTAAGATTCCGACGAAGATAACGGCGGAGATAATGGAAATAATTAAGCTGTGTAAAGCTGGGATCGGGCCGAGAGAGAATCCGCGACTGCGTCGGTGGAAAATGAGAGGGATGATCGTGAGGAGGAGGTGGAGAGTAACGGCGGAGATAACGTAGAAGAAGACGGTGGTGAAGAGGAAAGACCATGTGGAAGCGTATGATTGGGTAGGACTCCAACGGAAGTTAACGATGGTTGGATGCTCCGTTAAATAGTAAGTCATCGTCAATGGTTTCGTCAGATTTGAAATCACAGTCGTTCGTTGGGGTAATGTGAAAGAAGCAGTTGAGTTTTAAAAGAGAGAGAGATTCTTTTAAATATGCGATTGTTCTGTTTGGTGTTAATTGGTAGTATTTTATTAGACCGGCTTTCTCTATTTATATTTTTCTTTCCTCATTTTTTGTGTGTTAATTAAANATTTTTCTTTCCTCATTTTTTGTGTGTTAATTAAATTTGATTACGACATTGAAAACGTCAAGGACAGACTTGACATGTAGTTATTACGGAAGTTTATGACAAAAGTTAATGTTCAACTACAAAATAAATAAAGATGTTATCAGTGTTTCGAATCACTCTTGAAANATTTGATTACGACATTGAAAACGTCAAGGACAGACTTGACATGTAGTTATTACGGAAGTTTACGACAAAAGTTAATGTTCAACTACAAAATAAATGAAGATGTTATCAGTGTTTCGAATCACTCTTCAAACTTGAAAATTTTTCTCCAATGATGCTTCAAATCTTTTTTCAAATTTAAGGATTTTTACTTTTTTTAAAAAAAAATTTGAAAGATTTTTATTTCTTTTTTCATTTTTTAATAAAATTTTTTATTTAGAAAATGATCCCTTAGATTCTATTGTTTTATTATTTTATACCTAACTAAAATTTTAGAGTATGATAAAAAAAACTGAATTATTATCGGAAACAATAATTTTTCTAAATTTAGTGAATTTCTAGGTAATAAATATAACAAAAAGTTATAAAATGCAACAATAATATATATTATAATATAAGATACAAAAATATATTTTTTAAACAAATAGAAAAACATAATTAAAAATACATGATTATCACTAGCCCTAGGCATAATAACCGGAACCAAAAAATCAAACCGAATCGACCCAAAAATTTCGGTTCGGTTCAGTTTCAATTCCTAAAAAAGAACCGATCGGTTCTATTTTTTAAGTAACTTCGGTTTTCGTTTCGGTTCGGTTTGGTATTAGTTTTCAAAAAGAACCGTTCGATTCCAATTTTTAGGTAACTTCGGTTCTTGGTTCGATTTGGTACGGTTCCAAGAACCGAAAGTTACCAAATAGGAACAAAAAATAGTTAGTACTACAATATTTTTGGTTATTTTTTTGGGTATTTGGTTACTTTTTAAGTACTTTTGGCTACTTTTTGAAAAAAGTAACCATTTAGAACCGAACTAATTTTATTTTAGTACTATTTCGGTTCCACTTTTTTGAAACCGAAACCGAACCGAATTTTAATAGGTACCCATTGGTTACCATATTTCCAGAACCAAAAAAACTAAAGCCGAAACTGAACCGAACCAAATTTTTGTTAGTACCTATTGGTTACCACTTTTTGGAAACCGAAAGAACCGAAAACCGAAAAAACCGACCCGAATCGAATGCCCAGGCCTAATTATCACGAGTACATTATATATTTATTATTTGTTTTTCTATTTATGTGATATGTAATGAAATTTTATGATTATACTAAAGTTGTGATTGATTATTTACTTAAAATTAATAAATATGGGTTAAATATATATATTTAAATAGTAGAAAGATAAATTAGAAATTAATAAAAAATATAATAGATCAATATATTATTATAATATTCATTTGAAGTAAAAAATTGTTGGAGGTGGATCTGAGATCCTACTTCGGTCCACGGAAAACAATGGGCCCAACACGCTAAGTATTCAACTCGGCAATATCATCGAAATCTCAACTCGGATTTCCTAATCAACTCGGAGGAGTACCTTCTCAAAGCACGCTAAAGCTTAAAGGAAGTTGGACGACACGTCATCAAACGAAGTAATGGAAAATTTCTTATTCCGATATGAAAAATTTCCGAAAATCTAGTTAGTTACTCCTAGATAAAACAAAATCCTAGGAATTGTATATTTTCCTTATCGAATCTACTTTGTAACCGCCTCTACGTTCTATAAATAGAGGGGCAGATCCTTCAAAAAGGATCATCAGATTTTAAGCACACATTGAGCAATAAGATCAACTCGTCGAAACCATTACTTGCGTACTCTTTCTCTCAAAATCTCTAAAGAATTCTTGTCCAGTCTTCCTCTTCTTTAACCAGAATTTCGGTTTAGTCCCTTGTGTTAAACTCGGTTCGAACAAAAATGAAGTAAACCATTGGAGTAAACACCTCCTTCATTTTTGCAGAATTTCTTTTTTGAAGAAGAAAAATGAAGGCAACTATTGGATATGGTCTAATTTCACCAGATATTTAAGATTAGTGAGTTAAGATCAAATTCATGAGTTTTGCAAAAGAAAATATGGGTAAAAATTTTTTGACGAATGCAGATTATATACGATATTATGAAGAATATACAATCTATTTCTCATACATATTTTTTGACGAATTTTTAGAATTATATACATTAAATATTAAATTTTTATATAAAATTGGTTTTTTTTTGTCAACAATTAACCAATAGATCGACAAGACTCAATTGATAAATTTAGATTTTTTTGTTGCAAAAACTTTGTATATTATTTATCATAATTTTTATGGTATAACTATGACTCATATCACATATTATTTACAACTTCGTATTATTAACTTGTATATCTATAAATGAACATAAAATTACAAAAATACAATAACCTCTATTTCAAAACTTTTTGTTTGCATAAATCCTTTAAATATGTTGACAAAAAAAATCCTTTAAATATATTATCATTGATTAAACGAAAGTCTTAATCATTATCAATCGTGACAATATACGTGACTTATGTTTTTTTATTTTTCTAGTGCAGGTGGAATATGATCAGGATTGTCATTTTTTATATTCTTGGGTTTAAGGAAAATGAAAGTTGCTTTGTGCAAAGTAAAAGTCTAACCGCAATGGGTACAGGACCCAAATGCAATGAAATAAGACATTATAGCCGACTATAATCCTTCCAGAAATCATCCACGTATGAAATTTGTTGGATCAGGCTGCCTTTAGAACCTTCCTAATATTCCCGTCAATTTGATTCGTTGTACTAAGTGCTCGATATTATCAATAATACTTAGACGTGTAGAATGATTAAAAATGATTCTATGAAAGGAAAAAATAGGACAAACTTAGTACCATGACACTACAAAGCATTTTTAAAACGTGTCTTATGACTTATGAGCTTCGTGCTTTTAAGAGTGTGGTTTTTCTATGTAACTGTTCTTAACAATTTTTTAGTTGATATAGACTATAGATATCATGCCTAGAGTTAGAGAGGCTTAAGGTGAATTGAATATAGTAGACCTTATTAATAACTTTTCATAACATACATATTATATAGTTAAAAAAAAATTTTAAATAAAAATTTAAAGAAAAATAACAGTGAATAACCTCACAAAATTTATAAAAATCTGATGCTTAGAAAAGAAAAAAAAGTTTAGGAAGATTTTTTTTTTTTGTCAATGGCAAATTTTATTAAATAAGATGTTACAACCAAAATGGTAATGAGAATACAAACTGATCTTACTAAATTTAAAACAACCCTTAAAATTCCCAAATCCAAAGTAAGAGATAAAGCAACAGCTTTGCAGGGACAGTATTAATAAACTAGTACTCAGAATAATCATAACATTACCTAACCTAAAACAACCCAAACAATAACATTAAAAAACATAAACCCAATAATTATTTTAAACGAGGCCCAAAACTAACTCCCTGGTGGGTCTTACTTCAAGCCCATTAAGGGTCCACTTACTTACCTTCAACAAAGCTAATCTTTTTGGAGATTAGGAGCCGCCGCCGGAAATAAACAACACCATCTTGAGCTGCTCCGGCAAGACAAAAAAGTAAAGACCCCTAACAAAGCACAAAGAGTAGCTACCAACTGCAAATACGAAGCCAGAACTTAATCTAACCACTTAGCCTAGAAGCAAACCATACGAAGCCTAGAACATCAAGCGGTCCTCTCACTTAATCTAAGCAAGGAAGGACAACTTAAAAGGATAAGGAGGAGACAAATAACCTAAACCATCACAGCTCAGGAGAGGGTGAGACCTCCGATGATGAGAATCACCACCGGCTACAGAGGACCAGTTGACGGCATCGGAGGAGCAAAACCTTACAATATCAGTCCTCTTGCAGAGTAGGAGAAGCGCCCTTAAGCCATCGGATCGATTTCAACTCCAGCGAAAACTTGATGGAGTCTGTGATTAATGGAAGGAGCTTGAAATGAGATTTGTGGTGCACCCAGGGAGGGGCGAGACTTGAGCGACAACTGAAAAGAAGAGTGAAATGGAGAGTGCCCTTTTCCGACGGCGGTGAGCCAAAACCACCACCGGAAAGGGAGATCGGCAACACCTAGGTTTGTCTATTAGGAAGATTATTTAGTTGTATGCTTATAGAAGCCTAAACATATATATAAGTTGCATGGCATGATTTATTTGACAACTAGATATTGAGAATTTCCCTTTTTCGCTTAGCCCTTTCTAGTTCTACTAGAGGGTCTCACTTTCCTAATCTTTCCTCTCTCAAAATTGAGTAAAGCTCATAATTCGGTCCAATCTTCTTAGGACAACGGTTTTCTCGAATCATCTACTTTCCTTATCTCGCAGTTCTTTCTTTTTCTCCGAGTCTGAGAGATCAATATGTGTGGTGCTCTTGCCATTCTAAGACTTTTATCCTACTATCTCGATTCGCAATAATGACTATTTTCCATAGATCATTGCGTAATTATTAAAAGTCATTGACTCGTAACTGGACCAGATAATCACCGTACACCCCTACAGTATTCTTCCTTCGCCGTTCAATCTTGCTCTGATTTTGATTACTCTCTGAAGCCATGGCTAAGCAACTTCAGCAAGCTATCCAGTCACTGCAATTGTATGATGAGGAGGATATCATTACGCTCCCAAACATCCCTTGCTTGATTGATGTTATGCCTCGAATTTGGCGATTGAAGGATAAGGTGTGAGGTATAGCCCTCTCGAAGGATAGGTTCAAATTTGTCTTCCAGCTTGAGGAGGATCTTCTCACAGTGCTTGCAGAGCGTCCATGGTCATTCGACAACTAGACAATGGTGATGGAGTGTTGGTGCCCAAATCCTCTTGCAGACTTCCCTTCTTCGTTTGATGTTTTGATAAGAATTAGGAACATTCCCGTGAACTACTTTATGGTTGAAACAATTGGACAACTAGCCTTTGCCATTGGGAAGGTTGTGGAGATAGCCTATAATCCTAAATTGTCATAGAAGACAGCGTTTGTAAGGGTTAAAGTGTGTTTCAATTGTGAAAATCCAGCTAAAGAAATGAAGGCACTGTTACTTCCCTTAGGTGAACGTGTTGTCATTGAGTATGCGTATGAAAAACTGAGGAAAAGGTACTTTCACTGCCAGAGATTAACCCAAGAATTGGCGTCTTGTCCCTTGAAAAATTTTGGCCGGAAAAATGAGCTTATTAGGCATCAGAATGTGTCAAGTTCTAGTGATAAGCTTCTTGGTCAATAATCTAGCTTAGTCACTGCTGGTGAAGTCCCTCCTGGTTTCGATAAAGCATTAGCACTACTCCCAAAAGATGAAAGACTAGCTGCTGAACAATACGCTAATCACTCATACCCACGAGAAAAACAAGTTATAATCACAAGGGTACATCAAGAGTTATAAGATATTGCTGAAGGAAGTATAAGCCTGAAGATAAAGATTACGGAAAATCTTAACAAGGAAAAGGGATACGTCTTTAATTTTGAGGCTCAAGGAGAGCAAGATAATGTGATTAAGTAGAAAGATAATCTTTATTGCAACTATGTTCCAGTGAAAGTCATAGAGAAACTATATGATGTGGAAGTGTCATCAGCTCAGAGTCTAAATGACAATGTTCATGGTTCAACCTCTGCGGTTTTTGGGCTGGGACCTATGGATACCAATATACCGGGTTCAAGCAAAGCTGCAAAAAGACCTCGAAAGCAACCCAGCTCCTGGGTACAAAAACAATCCAGACCAGCGTGTTCTATGGATACACCGGAACTGCCCAACCTTTCTATTGTAATCAGCGAGATCGGTAAAAAGAAGATAGATGGTACGAAATCTGATCAAGCGAAGAAAACTCAAAAAACTCCCTCTATTGTGGTGGCTTCCGATGGGAAGCTGCTGCCGACCCAATGAGTATCTTATCCTGGAACTGTCAAGGTGCGGGGAACACATAGACAGTTTGTCACATTCAGGAGATTCGAAAGAAGTTCTTCCCGGAAATAATTTTCCTCATGAAGACTAAACAGAAGAATGACTATATTCAAAAGTTGAGATATTCACTAGGTTATCGTCAGATGTGTACAGTAGAACCCCAAGGTTTGAGTGGAGGCATGGCAGTTTTCTGGAAGGACAACATAAACGTAACGGTGTTGTGTGCTGATAGGAGGCTGATCAATATCAAAGTGCAGTTGAGCTCGATCTCTTTCTTTGTTACTTTTGTATATGGTGATCATGTGCGAGCACATAGGGAGATAGTGTGGGACATGCTTACGGATATAGGTCTTAATAGAGATGAAGAATGGCTTGTATTGGGAGACTTTAATGAGATCATGAACAATTCGGAGAAAATGGGTGGTCCGAGATGAAGGAAATCAGCTTTTTGGGAGTTCAAAGATTCAATTTCCAACTGTAAGCTGCGTGAAAATTTTAGTACAGGAAACATGTTTTCGTGGGCTAGATGGCATGATAACGTTTGGATCCAATGTCGCCTTCATTGAAGCTTTGGTAATGATAGCTGGTTTCGTTTGTTCCCACCTACCACAACACAATATATGTCAATGTGGGCATCAGATCACTGCACATTATTGGTTTCTTTTAACCAAACAGATTTGTAGAGGGATAAAAGGAGATTTGCTTATGATAAGAGGTGGAGCGTTAAAGAAGAATGTCGTGAGGCAGTCATACAAGGCTGGTCAAGGGTAGTTAGCCCTCAAGGCAACTCTTTGAATCAACGTATCCAGAATTGTAAAGGGGAGATTATGAAAAGTAAAGGATCAACAGTTGTGAATTCGAGTGTGACTATTCGCTTGTTAAAGGATCAACTAAAAGAAGAAGTTGCTAGAGATAATCTGAGTAATGTAACTCTGCAGACATTAAAAACAAACCTGAATAAAGCTTATAATGAGGAAGAGATTTATTGGAAGCAAAGAAGCAGAAAACATTGGTTGAAAGAAGGAGATAAAACCTCCAAGTATTTTTACAACAACGTCGAAAGTCAGAAAGCTCGTAATCGAATTCTTATGCTTAAGGATGAGCGAGGTTTAGAGCAGCTTAAAGAAGGTTCAAAAGTTGATGTAGCGGTTACATATTTCAATGATTTATTTCAAAGCTCTAAAGCACATAATGTTGAAAGTGTGCTCTCGGATTTGGCTCCATGGGTGACTACAGAGATGAATAGAAAATTAATAGCTCCAGTTTTAGATTCTGAAATCAAACAGGCTGCTAAGGCAATTCATGGAGATCGATGCAGCGGAGTTGATGGTTTTTCTAACAGCTTCTATCATCAGTTTGGGGATGTAATAGGTGTTGATGTCTGTGCGGAAGTGAAGGAATTTTTCCACTCGGGTCATCTTCCAACAGAATGGAACGTCACCCATATTTTTTTAATCACAACGACGGCAAATCCAACAAGCATGACCGAGCTGCAACCAATCAGTCTCTATATGGTTCACTATAAAAGAGTGTCCAAAATTTTAAGCAACCGTTTGAAGAAGATACTACCTCAGATTGTGTCAAATACTCATGGTGCATTCATCTACGGTCGAATTATTTCTGATAATATACTGTTGGCTCATGAAATGATTCACTCCTTATGAACAAACCAAAGGATAACAACATGTTATATGGCTATTAAGACAGATATGTCTAAAGCATATGACCGAGTGGAATGGTGTTGTCTAGAATGCTTATTGAAGAAGCTTGGGTATGATGATAGATGGATCCAGTGGAAAATGCAGTGTGTCTCAACAGTTACCTATACAGTGTTACTAAATGAAAAATTTCACGGTTTTATCAAGCCTGAAAGAGGTTTACGACAGGGTGATCCCATATCACTGTTTTTATTTAACTTTTGTGCTGAAGGGTTGATCCATATATTGAATAAAGCGGAGGAAAGTAAGAAGATTAGTGGACTGAGCTTAGCACCATCTTGCCCATCGATACACCATCTTTCATTCATAGACGATAGCCTTCTTTTGTGCAAGGTGAAGGTTGAAGAAAGTAAAAAAATCAAGAATTATCTTAGATTGTACAAAGTAGCCTCAAGTCAAAGCATCAATTTCCAGAATTCATCAATTTTCTTTTGTTGAAAGAATTATAGCAAGAGTCAAATCGAAAATTAAAGTTGTTTTGGGAATAATAAAAGAGAGTGGTGAAGGTAAGTACTTAGGACTACCAAAGTGCTTCTCAGGTTCCAAAAGGAAGCTACTTGACTTCATCCATGAGAAGCTAAGGTCAAGAATGACAGGCTGGTTCGCTAAATCCCTTTCCTAAGGTGGTAAAGAAACTTTCTTCAAGGTTGTGGTGACTTCACTCCCGGTTTATGCCATGATGTGCTTTAAACTCCCGGTCCACAATTGTAAACAAATCACATCAGCAATGAGAGATTTCTGGTGGCACAAAAATAGCGATAAAAAAGACATACATTGGGTTGCTTGGAGTAAGTTATGCAGATCGAAGAAAGAAGATGGTTTAGGCTTTAAATATATTAGTTGCTTTAACCAAGCACTTCTTGGGAAGCAATCATGGAGAATTTTTACAAATCCAAACTCAAAGCAAGTACTTCTGAAATAATTCTTTTCTTGACAGTAAAATAGGTACTCGTCCTTCTTTTAGATAAAGAAGTCTATTGTTTGGAATAGCTATGTTAGTACAAGGACTTGGTAATAAGTTGGGTGATGGCCGGTCCATAAATGCTTAGAAGGATAAGTGGATTGCTGGTAATGAACTCCAAGCTCCATCGAACATACACTTGGTGCGAGATGAGTCGCTAAAGGTATCAGACCTTTGGGATATTTCTCAGAATTCTTGGAAAGTGGATTTGCTCAGGAATCTATTTAACCAAGATGATGTGAAGGATATTTTAAACTAGCTTGTGGTTATAAACTAGCTTGTGCACGAGTAGATTCGCCAGATAGCCCTCCACCACCTCAGATGGCTTTGGAGCTCCATTCCTTTGACATAGTGTGGAAATCAAAAGCCCCTCCTAATATTTGCCACTTTCTTTGTAAGGTATTAATAGGTTCTCTTGTTGTAGCAGATAGTTTAGAAAGTTGTGGTATTACACTTGATACAAGATGCCAACACTGCGGACTGGACAAAAAACCGATCAACCATATGTTGTTTACATGCGATTTTGCCATTTAGACTTGGAACAAATTCTCTTCGATGAACCCAAGTGGAGGTTTTTCAAGTAGTTCTTTGTCCCTCAATGTTATATATGTGTTGCGGTGCCATGTAAACAAAACAAGTAACAATAGTGATCAAGAGATAATACCTTGGTTACTGTGGCATTTGTGGAAGGCTAGGAACGCCTTGGTGTTTGAAAAAACACGGCTAGATGCTGATAGTATTATAAGGAAAGCCACAGAGGATTGGAAGGAGTGGAAAGATGCCAACCAAGGAGTGGATATTAACTCTGGTCAAAACATTATTCACACCAATACAAGAAGGAAATGGACCAAGCCTCCAGTGTCGTGGTTGAAATGTAACTTTGCAAGGCAATGGGATAGCTTAAACTTCAAAAGTTGAGCTGCATGGATTATATGATCCGAAACAGGTGAAGCAAAGTTACACAATATAAGAGCTTACTCTAATGTTCAAAATAAGGAAGAATCTGAGTTACTTAGTTGTTTATGGGCAGTCTAAA